>JAVYIG010011318.1:0-61741 GCA_035222895.1 Strongylocentrotus droebachiensis
AGACTCCTGAACAATGAATATTTGAGAAATTTAAATTTTAGTCATTTTATACGTTTTCATATGTAGTCTGGCACTACATCACATTGACATTACCGCTTCAGCCAATTTGAAGTGCCCATATGTATAGTGATAACAACTTTCAAAAATTCATAACTTTCTATATTTAGTCAGATTTAATTGAAACTTTGCTGATGTTTCTGCTTTCTTTTAGAGTAGTTGATTATTTGGGTTGGATTTCCCTTGAACTAAAGCTGAATATGTTGGGAACGGCAAAATACAGTTTGACTTGTCCAAATTTGACTAACAAAGAGTAAATAACACGTTTTACAAAATAGTTTGGTCAACAACGTCAACATTTTAAATCTTGACTTGGGGGAATATTTTATTTGTGTGACTTCGAGTTATGCAGAGTGAACTATATTAAACAGATCACTCTCTCTCCAATTTTGGCCCCAAATGTCAGGTTGTCTTCATGAAACAATAAATAGCAGTGTATAATTTGGACTATAGAAAATGGGGTATTCAACATGCACAATCAAGAGACTCCCATGAATCGCTCCACTCATTCAAAGTCCGGTGGCTACTTTGGACAAAATGGAAAATAAAACGAGAATACGGTGCATTTTTTTTATTTTTTATGATATTTTTATTGATTTTTTTGTTGTCGCCGCTTCTGCACTTTTTACACTACTCCCTCTGGAAGAAAGGCTTTGGCTCTATTTGCCCTTCTTGGCACGCATCTTCCTCATGTAGAAGTCAAGCTCCTTTCCTTCCAGGATGTAGCCATCAGCACGTCCACATTGGCCAGGCCTTGAAGCAATGCATGCTGCGTAAAGACAACAAAAGAAGAAAAAGAAAAAAGTTTTTAAAAAAAAGTCCAGGATTGACTAACTAATTCACATAATAACAAGGAACAGATTAGACGGGAAGAAAAGGAGAAGAAAAAAAACTAAATAAATCTTCGACTGCGCGTAGTCCAAAATTATGCCCCGGCCATAGAGCGATTTTACAAACCAAAGCAGAAGCAATTTTTAAAATTTAAGTTTGATTGTAATTCTTTAACAGGTTCTCAGAATATCGTGATTACAAGAAATCTTTCATATACATGTATGACCCTTTGAACTTTGACCTCATGACCCCTAAAATCTAATCAGCTCATTGGCTTTACAAGATACAAACATGTCCCGAGTTGATGATAATGCGTTCCAAAGCTATTTTTGCATACATGAGTATACATATTTACACGTATACATGTATGCACATTGAGATCACATTCATAACAAAACGGCTTATAATTTTTAATTCTTTTTTTCTTTCTAGTTAAAATGACAATTTTAGACTACATCTAACATCGTTCTTCAGGAAAAATGTACCCTTGGAATAAACATGTCAAAGTCATTTTCAGATATCAGCACTATTCTAGGAGGGGTTTCTTGCCACACCGACTACAGGACTGGGGCTTTGTTGGGATGAATAATGACTTACCAAGGAGACGACCGGTACCGAACTGTTCTTCAAGAGCCTGGGCAACCTTGGCAGTCTTCTTGCGCTCCTCGAACTTCTTGACAACTTTCTTGGAACCAGACACAGTCATAGCCTTCTGCTCATCTTCAGTCTATTCAGGATAATAAATGCTTGATTATTAGATTGAATATCAAAAACAAAGAAAATGCATGAATTTCCGTTTCGGTTTAATAAAATTTGGAGTGGACTATTAGGCTATTATTATTATTATTATATCATCTGCGATTTGGATAAATTATACACAAAATTTCCCCCTAGGAAAGCATCACTTTTCCAAGAAAACTCAGGAGAGTTCTTGAAAACGACTTGACCATCACAAGCAGCATTAACAAACACAGCAGTCAGTGTAACTATGACTTTGTCTCCAATAGGCTGATCCAATGTCAAAACGACAACCAACCAGTCAGAAAGACTAAATGTAACATTCTGCTATTTATCAAAAAAAACATGCCTACTTGAGCTTCAATGAGCTCTTATTATGTAATGTATTGGCCATGTATGGTTCTACACTCTTTTTTATTGCATGGTCCAGACAGGCAATTTTGCAGGTCTGCACACATGGGCCAAAAGGGCATATCTGTGCACTAGGTGCTTCTATGTAAGCCCACCGCACACTTTACGATCAGACTATGATCCGATTTTGGAAGCATTTGCAATAGCATTTGATACAAACATTGAAACATGTAAAATGACTATAACATGACTATTTATGACAGAGGATCTCAATCATATGAATGAGAAAATCAAATTTCAATGAATTTCATGCTTTTTGGAAGAGGAAAAGCTAAATTGGCTCAGAATAGTAGTGCGATCGTCTATGATTTGAAGCCGATTCAACTTTTATTCTGACTAGAAGAGTTAAATGCACTAAGACTCCGATTGTAAGTATTCTTATCATTATTTAGAAGCTAAATAAGAAAGATGTTTGTTTAGATTTCTTGTCCAATACCATTGCCATTTCTTCGAAAATCAGATTGCAGAGCGTTTGTGTAGTGTGCTGTGGGCTTAATATGTTCTATTTACTATTGTACCTTGGACAACTTATCCCCCAATCCTTTTAGAAATTTGTCAAGTTATCACGCACTCTTTGATTTCTACAAAAAAGGGGGATATTCTCAGACATGTATTCTAGCAAAAATTTAAACCAAATGCTGAGTTTAATTTGTTTAAAATCAGGTTTAACAAAGGACTTTAGACCCAGTATAGAACTGGGTTTACCGTCACGTGATCATAGGCCTCTGGTCGGCTGAAATACATAGAATACAGACCTTCATGATTTACATGTACACACTTTTATGGGTATTTTTTTCCTCTTACTGCTCCATTTTTTTCAGCTGCTACTCAACGTTACAGAGCTGCTTTGCTCTCCAATATCATGAATTTTGATTTCTTTCCGATACGGAGAGTACAATTACTATATTTCTTTTGAAGGGAAAACTCACCAGCTTAGCTCCCTTCTTCCTGGCAAGAGGCAGGGCATAGTGAGCCTCATACCACTGACGGAATGGTGTAGAGTCAATCTGAACGATGGCATTCTTCACCAGAGTCTTGGTACGCACCAACTCGTTGTTGCTGGCATTGTACACAACATCGATGATACGGGTCTTGCGGGTGGTGTCTGAGGGTTGTGGGGGTAAAGCAGAAGGGACAATTAATACTTAATTATAGATTCTTATTATTAATGAACAAATAACTCTTGGATGGAATGCAGTCAGAGTAATTTAATGATCTTCATGTGGGTTAAACCCATCAGAAAGACTAATCATAAGCATCATTCTGCAATATGGAACAGACCCAAAGATTGCTACAGTGGAACCTCATTATAAACAGCTCTGATTTAACGAGGTACCCGTTATAACATGGTTATTTTGCTGGTCCTGCTCTTTAAATTCTTTTTTTTTTCTAGCCTCATATTACGAGATAATTTCCATGGTCCTAAGGACATTGTTTTAACGCGTTTCCACTATGAATACATGAAATCAGAATACATTAAAACATAAAGATTAGTTCTGGTCATGCGATTGCATTAGAAACGGTGTGGAATTGAGCAGAAAAAGTCGATTGTGTAGAATTTATTCATTGGGTTGGTGTGTACTGCAAGGTTCTGAAAACATCAAAATTTGGCCCAGTCTCGGTAAAAGTAACAAGCACTGTACACAGAAAGATGTATATGGGGACTACACAGACAAGTGGCATAAAAATGTGGTACTCATTTTTAAAGCTGTTACATGTCATATTTAGAATAAATATGAATTTGACGAGCCATGGTTTTCAGGGAACATTTTGTTCTGATGTTTTTCCAAACTTGCCTAATAACAATGAAAATGCTCACAGATTATTTATTACCTCTCCCCAGAACTCAACCTTTACCGTCATTGAGAGAAACTAATCGGGCATTTGAACAACTTAAAAGATCAAACATTCTACTGATGAAATGAAATACACAGGAATGTCATTATTCTGGGAGGTAGATGGCTACTTTTAAGTTGACTTTCTTACGTTCTGATCCCCAAGAGAAGTTTCCATTGTCTAGACGCAGAGCACGGCGCTTGATGTTTCCTCCCATGCATCGAACAAGATGGATCCTCTTGGACCCAAGCTGTCATTAAAAATATAAAAATGAAAATAAATGGTTTATTATATTTTACCAATTTCAATAAACCATTATTATCGATGACATATAATTATAAACAAACTACTTGGGTATTTCTTTATTTATGCAACAATCAAAAGATATTACCTCACTAATATTATGGCCTATGGGCAAATTTTATTCAGAAAGAAGCTTTCAGTGGTGAACAATAACAGAACGGTAGCAGAATGATTGAAAGTTGAATAATATGGACTTCCATAATCAAATAATGATCTAGATAATGGGGAGATTGCAGTCAGTGTAACTATGACAAGATAAAAATCCATATAGCTGATGTATGTCAAAACGACAATCAGCCTGTCAAAAATTTAAAAAATTGACATCATTCTGCATCTCCCCTTTCCTTGCCTTACAGTAAACCAGTAGACTATACATGTAACTGAATCACAAGTAAAAAATCAACAAAAAACAGTTTAAACAGAATTCTCTTCATATTTTTAAGAAACTGAAAATTCTTTGGGGTATTAAATTTGCCACTTCTTTTATCATTATTAACCCTTACTGTACTGGGCTATTTTGAGCACCCTCTGACTGGGGGGGGGGCCTGGGAGGCCCCCCCTATGATCTCGGCCGTCGATTGTCCGATGAACACGAAAATTTGCATGTTTGTAGATATTTACGTAAGGAACAAGATGGTATAATTAGTTTTTTCCAAATATGCAAATTTTTGTCGTTAGCCTAATTAATTATGCAAAACGCGCTAATTTTATGCATTTTACAGAAAACGTGTCAAACTCCAATTTTTGAATGTTGAATCTCATTATTCATATGAAACTTCTTTTCTAACACAAAAAAGTTATTTTAATGTAATTAATAATGATAATTTATGCAAATTTTGATGCGATTTGTAATTTTTTTTTTTTTTTTTTTGATGACATGCGCATACTAATTGTTATGTAACGCCTTACAGGTATATCCGATTTCGACGAAAATGGTATCAAAATGTGCGTAAGACTTGAGGGAAAAAAGTCATGAAACGACAATTCAAAATTCCAAGCGGTTGCGGCGCAATCTCCGAAAATGTCGAGGGGGGGGCCTCCCAGGCCCCCCCCCAGTACAGTAAGGGTTAATGCTGTTTCTTTAATCATCTGCTTATTTACTGTATTTAAAGAGTAGTTTGAGCTTATCAAGCGATTGTTCACATTTTTTCTTCCTGTAATTCTGCTTCATGTATTACGCATTGCCATTAGCAGTTATTGATAGTCCATACCTTGGTGAGTGCAGGTGGGCGACCCAGCTCAAACTTTCGCTTCATGCGAATGGGAGGGCATCTTCCTCCCGTCTTTCGTCTTTTGTGCCACCTATCACGTGAGATACCTGCAATGAAAGTGGAAAATAGTTTGTATCTTGTACCACATCCACTTAGTCTATGTTCTATCATTTCCATAGCCAATATCCATTCTTTAATTTTTTTTTTTTCCTTTGGCGATCTGCGGCTGTAGGGTTCCCAATCCGCGCGCTTGCAATGCAACAAACAGATTCATCGCAGATGGCAATGCATGGATCCTTAGTTTTAGGGCACGATTTGTCTGTGTAGACGAGGAAAATCCTCTCAATCGCGGACACATTGAATCTTCAAAAATAAGGATCGTCCGCATTTTTGTTATTTGGCGCTCCGCGCTGTAGGGTTCCCGATCAGCGCGCTGGCAATGTGAAAAACGGATTTCACGTAATAAAATACCCACAGTTCACCATCTAGATCTAGGCCCTAGATCTAGACCTTCTTTGGTTGTCCGTCTACCCGGGGATTTATCGTTAATAATATTAACGTGAACATGGTGAAAGTCTCAGTCAAGTGTGAAATGCATGAAGGAGCATCTGCGCGGAATACGTTTTTCGCATTGTCAACAAGCGGATCAGGAATAAGAATCGTCCAGAAATAACAATCTTCCTCATTACTTTTTACGACAAGTCTGTCTGCGTTTATGAGAAAGGTCCCAACTTATTAATTATTGGACCAGCTCCGTGCCCCTACCGTACACATGGAAATTAGAAGATACGCAAATCATAAAGACAAAATATTGACATCCTTCAGGTTTTGTTAAATTATCGACCAATTTCAAAGGGCCTTGTAAGTTGTAAGACTAAGAGTAGATCTAGGCTAGATCTTGGAAAAGGCTTTTTTCCCCCGATGAGCAGGATGAGCGACCACAATCAGCAAGCCGAATACTCCACCAGCATGACCAGTCAAGTCATCACTTTTTTTTTTTTATTAAGTAGACTCTAGATTATTTCTAGACCTAGACTCTAGAATAAGGTCAAGTTAATGCAAATTTGCAGTAACTTGTGTTTTCTCGTTAATTTATTAATTATTACTAGTAAATACTAGCATAGGTTTAACTATTCCAGACCTAGGGAAGTAGGATATCATACAACTTGTGATTTGTGCGACGGAGAAATTAGACGGCATTGAATTACGATACGAAACGTACGTGTACATGTAGTTTTACGCATATGGTGTTTACATCTACGGTACATTCACACGTATTTGAACTAAATTTCTCAGTCATCAAACAGAAGAATTCAAGCAGAACTTAAATAAAATGTAAAGCCAATGTTTTATATGTATGCATTTCCCCTTAGAATTCTGATAATTACACGAAACGGCTGATGTATTAGGATTATTTTCAGAGTAATCTTTTTTATCGTACCCATTTTGAACGGCTAGAGGTGTAAGAGGAAGTTAAAAGGCAGCGCAAAGGCATTGTGGGATAGATAAACTGCGTGTAACGATAAATCAGTGAAGTTGTGTTTGATCAGGGAGGCGAGCATGCAGTGGCGTAATGATAACAAATACTGGGGGGGGGGGGGGGAGGGGCGGAAAAAAATTCCGTATCACCACCAGGCGACAAAATGGGCATTTAGGTTTTATCAGGGATGATTTCAATGTTTGTTTCTCTCTTTATATGGTCCAAGATACTGCTTAAGGCCTTAAGCATCATGGGTGTGATGGGCAGAATATATTTATTTGCGAGCGATCAGAGCAAAAAAGTTTACATCTTAGAATGAGTGGGGAAAAACACAATTATGATGGGGTTTTGAGCGCAATCTGGACATGAAAGACTGAAAAATCATTTAATAAAAAAAAAGAATATTTAGATCAACCCTAAATGCGTAACAAGCGAGCTTTGGGCTAAATTTATGAAAAAAACCTGCTCTTAGTTGCTTTGAATTATGAGCACATATTCTGAAAGCCCCCCCCCCCCTCATCGGTAAGCCATACAATTTTCCTTTGAGAAAATTTCACATATAATTTTATGGAAGACATTGACAACTAATCAAAGGCAGCGCTCCAGGAAGGGGGTTAGGGTGCACGTAGCCCCCACTGTTTCTTGGTACCCCCAAAAGTGCCCCTTCCCCTCCTATTATGTACCCATTTTCCTTTCTATTAAGTGCCCCTTACCAAGTAGGTGTCCTATTTTTTTTCTTCGTAAGAGCCCATTTCCCTTTTCATAAATTCCCCTGTGCACCTCATAAATGCTTTCCCCTTTTAAAATCTGACAGGTCCCCCCCCCTCTTCTTTTTTAATAAGTGTCTCTTTTCCATTCCCATAAGCTTTTTCATCTGTGGTAACTTGCCCCCTTTTTAGGTTTAGTTTGTTTATTTGATTATTGTTTTAGCTGACTGCTATGAAAGCATGTACGAGAAGTCCCCCTTACCTCCTCTGATAAGTGCCCCTTTTAACGCTTATAATAACCTCTATTCAAATCTAAAAGGTACACGTTTTACTTAGACAAGTGCCCGTTCTCCTTTGTAATAAGTTCCCCTTTCCCCTAATTCTCGTAAATGTCCCTTTTTCACCCGTGGTAAACTCCCCTTTTCATGTTCTGAGAGGTACCTTTTTTCTTTATGATAAGTTTTTCATTCTCATAAGTGCCCCATTTGCATTTCTGGTGAGTGTGTCTTTTCGGATGCGAGAAGTGCCCCATTTTAACTTTTGAATATTGCCATTCTTACTTTGACACGTGCACCTGTTTTTGTCTAATGCCTGTTTTTCCCCTCCTGATAAGTGCCCCTTTACCTTTCTCCACAACATGCACCCCTCATTTAAAGCCACTTAGAGCCCAGTCTTTCTTTATTTTCATCCAAAGATCGTTCGCTACGCTCGCCGGGGTGTACTAATAGTTAATATAATATATATATTACCTAATACTTATAAAAGGTCTTGCATTATTTGATTGTGCTTAAAAAATAATTAGTGCGCAGGCCACTTAGTCAGTTGCCTATAATTATTATCGCCTATCTCACAACGCCTTTTTATACACTGATTGTTGAAGTAACCGGGGCACCGGGCCTGTCAAATTTATATAGCCTGTATTAGGCCACATCTGCAGTGTCATGGTGATGTAAAGAGGCTTCAAATTCGAGGGAACAAAAACACCAATTAAGACAAAACAAAACATAACTCGATGCTTTTCTCCCTATCACATACGGTAATCATGGTCCATGATTTAACCAAGATTTTGCGCCCCGAATATACAATAAATTGCATAAAATAGCAATTAGATAGATTCAGCTTTCAGGGCATTTAGTTGCATAGCTAAAATGTCCGCCTTTAACATCCTGAAACATCCCTTTCACTTTCTGTGTTACTAATGACGGAATATATTGTTTTTATACAGGGGTTGAATAGAATCATATTTGCGAAATTCAGCTTTAGGATAAATGTGTTATTGAATATTTTATTAAGGGAAATAAACTTTTCTGATTGTTTTAGTACAGAGCAAGAGGGAGGGGAGCTCGCAGTATAAGATACGTTACAGAGTTGCCAACATGGGTTTGATTCCTCGCAACTAAAAAAATCATAACTCTCTTATTTTAATCGGAATTTGCTCTAACTTTTACTGGCCCGTTGCTCTCATTTTATTAAAACCAACTTAATGTCGGGATGGACTAAGTTCTTTTTTATTCACTCTTCGTATTTCACAATAATATGTCAACGAAATATTGGGTCCCTTAAAGGGACTTAGTAACATTGTTCAGATGAGAGAAAATGGTGCTAAGGTAGTGACTTCAATGCTAGATGTACAATTAAAGATAATTTGAAGGGTTGAGTGAAAACGGACCATTATAACGAAAAAAATTGGGGAAAATGATCTGATCGAGTCTTTAATTCTCCCAACTATATTAGAGGTGTTGTGGTCGAGTGGATACGTCACCGGACTGACGATCACAAGGTTCACGGTTCGAGTCCCACCGCGGCACTAATGTCCTTTGGCAAGACATTGATCTACATTTGCCACTCTCCACCCAGGTGTTAAATGGGTACCCGGTAGGATGCGAAAGCCAATGTGGTATGCTTAGCAATTTGAGCCTAGTAGCTCTTGTTGGAATGCTCCCCAGGGAGTGGAGAAAGTGCATACATTGTGTGCGGGCAAGCCAGAATCCGATGACCGGGGGTAATAATGTAAAGCGCTTAGAAACTCGGATATTCCCGATGTATTAAGCGCTATATAAGCAATAATATTATTATAATATTATTATTAAAATTTGATTACATTTTAGGTGAATGTTAATCGTCACAAAGCAATGATTAATTGGCTCTATACCACTCAGACATCTAAGTGTTGAAAGTTTTTTTTAAAGCCTGTGTTATGTCTTATTTTCAAGGAAAAACAGTTGGGAAAATTCAAAAATGGTTGGGAGAATTTACTATTAATCATTGACAGAGGGTGTTGCAAAGTGATCGACGCCTTCAAAACAAAACACATAACTATCTTTGTGGTTTGAGAATTTTCTCAGGATTTGTTGCCTGTTAGAGGGTAATTACAGTGGAAGGAACATAATAAGTAACATTTCATAGAAAAATTTCACCATATTTTAATCAACCTTCAACAATGTTACCGAGTCACTTTAAAGGTAATACAAAGTGTAATGAACATATTGGAAGCATATGCGATCCTACAATATTCAGTTGTCGTTGTCGCGGTTGAAATCGAGTCTAGAGTTATGAAATTGTAAATAATAAACTCTTTCTGTAGTACCCTCTCAAGGTCAAGATATTAATTAAGCTATAAAACAATGTTTCTTGACTAAAGTTGACCGATTAGCTATTCCTGTTTGGAAATTATATATCACAGCTACATATTCTGAGATTTCAACGGTCGCAGCTACCCGATTGTACGGCCGTAGGCGCTTCAATTTTTCTCGAAAGCAGAAGTATTTTAAGGGCTAAATTTTCTCGTGGTTACAATACATCCACATGGGCATCCAAATATATCAAAATTTGTAAAGAATAAACCACCCAATTTTCAAAGTTTTGGTATGGGGTCATGGATTTGGTTCAGATGAACATATTGGAAGCATATGTTATTTAAGAATATTCAATGATCGTTGTCGCGGTTGAAATCGAGTCTAGGGTGATAAAATTGTAAATGATGTATATTATATTATCACTGGTGAAAACTCTTTATGTTGTATAGCTCCCTCTCAAGACTGATATTACTTTAGCTTTAAAAAAATGTTTCTTGACTACAATCAACCGATTTGCTATTCCCGTTTGGAAATTATATATCAGAACTACATATTCTAAGATTTTCATGATCGCAGCTACCATGGAATGGCTTTAGGCGCTATTTGAAATATTCGAAATTTACCGGGAGCACCGGTACATTTTGATTATTCATTTTGCTCGAAAGCAGAAATGTTTTAGGGGCTAATTTTCTAGTGCTTATAATACATCCACAGGGGCATCCAAATATATCAACATTTTAAAGAATTACTATCCATCCAATTTTCAAAATTTCACTATAAATCAAATATGGCGTGTTCTAGCTTTTAAAGTTCTTAAAACATGACAACGTGATAACGCGATTACGTGAGTAATACAAGCAGTCCATGCTCCATTCTATTCAATTTTAATTTATTTATTTATCATCAAACGTAGGTCTGTAAAAAAAAAAACACCATACATAATAGATTTTTTGTTTTGTTTAAGGCACGAGGGTTGTAAAACAGAAGGCATCTGTTGAAAGAACTCCGTGTTCCATGCATTTTTACCAGATTAATGTAGTGGCCTCGATCGAGGGGCATATCTAACTACCCATGTGGGCATGTGCCCGGCCATTATAGGAAATTAAACCCCAAAACACAACCTGTATTAAAACATACCGTGGAAAGCAAATGGAAACAAACTAAAAACATAAGACAGTTCAGAATATTTGAAGGTGCGATCAATCAAACACAAATTAGCAACAAACGTGACGTATTTTAATCATACATTCACCCTAAATATAACAATTGGAAGCATATGTTTTGATACAACCCTGTATGAAACAATAATTTTTAGTCTATTTTGTCATCAATAACTTAGAAATGAACTTTTATGAAAGTTTCTGTAAAGAGCGAATTGGAGATGAGTTCTGAAGACAGGCGCGCCCGAAGCAGTTTGGGATTGGGGGGGGGGGGGGGGCAAACATTCCAGGGGGCTCACCTTCAAGGGGCAGTGACGTAATGAGAAAAAACGTTCGGAAGGGGGGGGGGCAGACGAAAAATCTGCATCACCACCAGTCTTACACGTTACATGCAGGTCCCGCAGAACGTTTTTCAAAGTGAAGTATTAACGATCAGGTAGAGCGTAAATTGGCGTCGGGGTCCTGGGCATGAGCTTTGGCAGGGGGTCAAGGGGCTGAGCCCCCGAAAGATCTGGGGTTTTAGGTATTTAATTACGGTTAGTTGAGCATCCAGGGGCCCTCTTTAAGGCCATTCACGTGTTTCAGTGGGGGGGGGGGGACGCCCCCAGAAGCTCAGAGGTTTTAATATCTAACTACGGTCAGATGAGCATCCAGGGGCCGCCTAAGGGCCCTTGGTGGGGTCCAGGGGGCAGAGCCCCCCGGAATCTCAGTGGTTTTAGGTATTTGTTTACGGTCAGATGAGCATCCAGGGGCCCGCCTTATGGCTCTTGGTGGGGTCCAGGGGCAGAGCCCCCGGAAGCTCAGGGGTTTTTGGGTATTTAATGACGGTCAAACGAGCATCCAGGGGCCCGCCTTAGGGCCCTTGGTGGGGTCCAGGGGGCATAACCCCCGGAAGCTCGGGTTTTTTAGGTATTTAATTACGGTCAGATGAGCATCCAGGGGGCAGAGCCCCCGG
The DNA here is from genome assembly GCA_035222895.1 of Strongylocentrotus droebachiensis. Taxonomy (NCBI): domain Eukaryota; kingdom Metazoa; phylum Echinodermata; class Echinoidea; order Camarodonta; family Strongylocentrotidae; genus Strongylocentrotus; species Strongylocentrotus droebachiensis. Next base: position 12,266 of record JAVYIG010011318.1, read on the forward strand.
AAGCTCAGGGGTTTTAGGTATGTAATTACGGTCAGATGAGCATCCAGGGGACCGCCTTAGGGCCCTTGGTGGGGTTCCAGGGGGCATAACTCCCGGAAGCTCGGGTTTTTTAGGTATTTAATTACCGTCAGATGAGCATCCAGGGGGCAGAGCCCCCGGAAGCTCAGGGGTTTTAGGTATGTAATTACGGTAAGATGAGCATCCAGGGGACCGCCTTAGAGCCCTTGGTGGGGCTCGGTGGCGGAGCCCCCCGTAAGCTCTGGGGTTTTAGGCATTTAATTACGGTCAGATGAGCATTTCTTATACCTTATTTGTGACATTGGCATGTCCCTTTTTTTTTCTCTCCGTCTTTCTTTCTTTTTCTCTTTAACATACTTTTTCAAAAAGTGAGGGGGGCGGGGGCTCGAGCCCAGCCACTTTGCAGACCATGACATAAAGGCTTCTAAATAAGCGTATTTTTCGCCCGACTGTAATTTGGGAATTTCTTTTTTTCCAACAAACGCATAAAAAGGGATGACTTACAAAAAAAATTGAGAAAAAATACAGAACATTTGTAAATCACTGGTATCGAATAACAAATACACCCCCCCCCTTCCCCACCCTATCAGTACGCCAGCGTCCAGAGGCTCATGTCTTCTCACCCCTATAACAAAACAAACAGACACGCTTTCCCATTCTCGCACAATATGTCCACGATATGCGCTTATCGCTATTATAAAGACCTCTCTTGAAAAATACCGTATAGGTGGCATGCGCAATGTTTATAAAATTTAATTCCTGTGAACTTTCCTTTTCTTTGAATGGAATTGTATATCTGATTTAATTCAGGTTTTTATTATTGTTATGTTCTTTTGGGTTAAAAATACAAACCATGTTTACTCCTTTACTGTTTTTTTTTTTTTTTTGGAGGGGGGGGGGCGTTTTTTGGGGGCAAAAATGCGTTTTGCCCCCCCCCCACTTTTTTGACTGGGGGGGGGCAACTGCCCCCCTGCCCCCCCCCCCCCCCCCCCCCCACTTCCGGCGCCTATGTCTGAAGATATGTCACCGTGTTGTCAGCTTATGTCAATTTCACTGGTGACAACTTCAAAAATGCATAACTTCTAATTTCACTACATGTTATCACCGCCTGGGTTGAATTCGAACACACGATCCTTGGTTGGAAAGGCACATTGGCCTACAAATGCGCCGGAAGTGGGGGGGGGGGGGGGGGGCAGGGGGCGCTCGCCCCCTAACCAAAAAAGTAATTTCGCCCCCCCTCCCCCCCAAAAAAGCGCCCTCTTTTAATATAAAAAAAGGAGTAAAGATGGTTTGTATTTTTTTAACCAAAAAGAACATACAAAATAATAATAAAACCTGAATTGAATCACATACAAGTTATATTCCATTCAAAGAAAAGGGAAGTAAACAGGAATTAAATTTCCTATACATTCCGCATGCCCCTATATCTATCAATCGCGGTTTTTACAACAGCGATATGCGAATAATTATCTTGTAATTTTATTGTGAGAGGATGATAAAACGTGTGTGTTTTTATTATACAGGTGAGAAGACATGAGCCTTTGAACACTGGCGTATTGATGGGGGGGGGGGGAATTTCTAATTCGCTACCAGTGATTTACAAATGTTGCTGAAATGTCATGATTTTCGGGTATTTTTTCTCAATTTCTTTGTAAAACGTATCTTTTTAGGCGTTTGTTGGAAAATTACAAATTCCCAAATTTACAGTCGGGCGACAAAATATGCTTATTTAGAAGCCTTCAAGTCCGGGCCTGCAGAACCTCTGGGCTTGGGGACTCGAGCCCCCCTCACCTTAAAAAAAAAAAGTATATTAAAGAGAAAAAGAATGAAAGAGAGAGAGAAAAAATGAGTGACCTGCCAATGTCACAAATGAGGTATCAAAATATGCTCATCTGGCCGTAATAAAAAATACCTAAAACCCATAAGCTTCCGGGGGCTCTGCCCCCTGGAAGACACCAAGGGCCCTTAGGCGGCCTCTGGATGCTCATCTGACCTTAATTAAATACCTAAAAGCCCTGAGCTTCCGGGGGCTCTGCCCCCTGGACCCCTCCAGGGGCCTTAAGCGGGCCCCGAAATTCTGACCGTAATTAAATGCCTTAAACCTCTGAGTTCCCGAGGGCTCTGCCCCCTGGACCCCAACAAGAGGGCCCCTGGATGTTTATCTGACGGTGATTAAATACCTAAAACCCCTGGAGCGCCAATTAGTCACGGTGGCCCGCCAGTGTCACAAATAAGGTATCTAATATGTGTATCTGACCTTAATTCAATACCTAAAAGCCCTGAGCTTCCGGGTGCTCTGTCCCCTGGATCCTACGCCAATTTACGCTCGCTACTCTTTACCTCATTGTTAATACTCCACTTTGAAAAACGTCCCGGGGGGCCTGAATGTAACATGTAAGAACGTGGTGATCCGGCCTAAGCCATGTTTTTTTGTTTTTTTGTTTTGTTTTGTTTTTTTTTTTTTTTTTGGGGGGGGCACATACCTGTAATTGATCGACGTCCTGGGGAGGGGCCAAAAAAAGTTCAACATATCTTGGACATTTTTTGTGCCCCCCCCCCCCCCCCCCCCTGTGTGGCTACGTGCCTGCTCCCCCATCCCCTCTCTCTCTCTCTCTCTCTCTCTTTCTCTCACGTATTATAATATATGCGCTGGCCGCCAGACAAAATTAGCAGTTTCGAAGAATTTGTCGGCCTAATATTTGGGGAAAAACTAATCTGAGGAAGCCAAGGGTTAAACTTGACGTACATTTTAGGTAATATCCTCCCTGAGTAACCTGGAAACGGTGCTTGCGTGGTTAGCTTGAACATTTCGATCATGCCTATTAATAATAGTCAGCTCTCTCTTGTTAGTCTGCAGGTACAGACTCGACGCATGCTCTGTCAGTCTCTGGCTGTGCCAGCCTATATTGGGTGCACTGTAGTTCAGACCAGGGTCCATGCACTATACAACACGAGAGCTGATAAGGGTCTGTGCCTGTAAACTATTCTATGTACGCTCCTCCCTAACAAAATAAAATGATCATGGCACGCAGGATTCTTTCAAGGGGGGGGGGGGGGGGATGTTAAAATGTGAAAATCGCGCCGCTGAATAAGCGAGGGGGGGTCCTCCAAAACAGGGGGGGGTTCGACCCTCTACCCCCCCCCCCCCTGCGTACGCGCCTGCATATACATGCATACATGTATCCTATACATACATGTATGCGATAAATTGATGGAGCTCGGCCTTCCAAAGCTTCCATTCGTCACATACACAGTAAATAGTAATCCGAATCCTTCAATATGCAATATAGTTCATGTAGTTTAGAATTTGTGATGATTTTCATAATCATTGAATTTAATGATGGCTGAATTTGTATGACATAACATTTATTTATAATTAATTGACACGATTCGTTCCTGCATGATTTAGTCACCAGCAGGATATATTACATCACCAAAATAAAGCAAGAATTAAGACACGAGACTTATAATGTTCAACTTGTGTACGTTTTGTCAAAGGGAAAAGGGTATGCATGTAAGGGATTGATGCATCCATTCCACCTCCCTGATCTAACCAGGGAAGTGTCTTACCTCCCTGATCTAACGTACTAGATGCTTGCAGTGGATGCTACACTGGATGCAATAGATGATATTCTGGTATACAGGCCAGTCCTACTGTTATAAAATGCTCACACCATACCTTGCCGTGTAAACAATATATGTGGTATATGGGTGACCGCATGATCAGCATCCACTACCTACCTAGGCCTATCAAAGGCGACTTTAGATATTTTTTCCAACCAGAAAAAAATGATAGGACATGAATTATGCATGTGACGTCTCTTTTACGTTTCTCACAATAGTTGGGATCAAACACAAAAATATGTAATCATGATGATTATAAATCATTTCTATAATTCAATTCAATTCAATTCAATTCATATTTATTTCATTTCCAACAGAAAGGTAAACAAATAAGATATTCCTTTTTTTTTCATATATAATTCATTTTTTCTGGTAACTATACAAATACACTTTGCACATAATTTTATTACAAAAGAAATTCTTAATTTTCCGATGCAGACTATATTTCCAACAGGAAAAACAAATCCTTTTAAGGCTTCAGGATGTAAATAACCAGTATGTAACGCCTTTTTGTTGTTGTCATGGTATATCACTATAATGACGTATATAACCACGTACCGTGAAATGTAGAGACGCGATTCCGAACAAAAGTATTGTGACGTCAGTTTGCGCCGCTACACAGTCTACAGTATTCACTCTCAGTGCACTGTACTACTACGTACATGCTTATTGTTATTATTTTGTCAACAGTGTTCATGCTGCGTTTACTGTACAGTCATTATACATATCGAGAAGAACTGGGATTTCTAAGCTTTACTAGTACTTGGTCACCATTTACTGCCAGGTAAGACAATGTTTAACAGAATTGTTAAATGAATGATGACTGCTTGAAGTCATCGGAAAATACCGCGTCGGCCTCGTCAGTAAAGCGCTGCAGAAAGATATGGAATACATACTACTTGTATTTTCCACTGTAATATATACAAGACCATATACTGTTGACTAGTGTTATTTTATATGACACAAGAGCCTTCATCTCCGTTGCTTTTTATTCACGAAACTATTGTCTTGTATTACCCATGCACATCATGTACATTGTAATAATCTAGACGTGTAGTAGTAGTAGTGCAGTGCATGTGTCAGTTGTATGATTCTGGACGTGTGGCTTGTAACGGAACATTGAGATCAGTACAGGCATATATGCTCTTGTCTTTTTTATTGTTAGGTACTACAACCATTGACCCTAAGTCCCTAACCAACCATCATAAACTATTATATTACCAGGTGTGTATATCAGGGTATATTATACATAGCTTATATAAATATATATATAAAGATATATATATATATATATACATGTATATATATTATAAACAACAGTATAATCTTTCTTTAAACATTTTTTTGTTCATTATTTGATATTTCCCCGTTGTTGTTGAGATTAATGGCGTTCCCATAAAGAGAGGCTAACTTTTATTTAGGTGAAAACGTAAAGATGAGCTTTGATAACGTGTAAAAAGGGAAGTGAATTTCATCTTGACCGTTTTGCAAATGAAAATAATGTCTAACAGACGTGAAATTTGATTTCACATTTTTTAAAACCAAATATATATTGTTGATACATACATGTATATATTAATATATATACATGTACATGTATACAAGAGCCATCATACACTAATACGAGGTATATACCACTTATAATCAGACAGTCTCCAACAGTTATTACCTTCAGAAAGGCCTTAAAACACATTGCAGTTTGTAGTTGTAAGACTGTTTTTTCTAATTATATGTATTTATGTAATTTTTATTTTCATTCACTGTTAGCGCTTTGGGCCTTTTGGGAAAAGCGCGGTATAAGTAATAATAATAATATTAATAATAATATATAATATTATACATGTACAGTGTACTTCACGTATTGGCTTGTATTAGACTGAAATGCCGAGTCGAAAGTTCGGTTTGTAAAACATTTTATGGCTTATTGTTATTGGCCTTACGTCTCCTTCGAGAGCATTTGATTTGATATCACACGCACACGAAATTGAAATAATATAGTGTAGGCAGGGAGGTGGGAGGGAAGGTCAGGGTTATAGTCGTCAGTTGACTCCATTCGATTTATAGACTATTTTGTTTTTATCGTGATATGTCATGAATAATTTCATCCATTTCCTATACTAAATTCAGGGCGGAGGCAGAGGAGACGAACGTATTCGCATTCATCTTGTTTCTCATGTCGCCCTTGAAAATCAATACTCAACGAGGGTAACTCAACAGTATTATGTACAATAATGTTTTGGTTATTTACATTTGAATGATAATATTCATGTATATTGACTTACACTAATAGTTTGCAATAGTGAGCAATCTAAACTTAAATACAATTTTAAGTAGAACTGAATCATAAACAAAACTTAACGATAAGACAAAGATACTTACTTACTTGGGTATACTTGGGTGTAGAGACTGGAAGCTTCGCTTATTTGTCCCTCTTTACACACTTAAAATAGTTGGGCAAAAAAATGCCCAACTTTTAACCAACACTGAGCAACATACGGTCCACACAACTATTGGTTAAAATCTGCCCAACTGATGTTGGGTAATCAGTTTGCTATGTGGTTGGGCAAATTAAATTGCCCATCAGTTGGTGACCCATCATATTTTACCCAACTCTACAATTGCCTAACAGTTGGTTATATTTTCAGTTGGGTAATTTCTTGCCCAACCAATTTTACCCAGTTAGATATTGCCCAACCTTCTATTTGCCCAACTTTTGAGTAAGTTTAATGTTGGTTAATTAAATGCCCAACCAGTTTTTACCCAACTCCCAGTCTGCCCAACTATCAAAACACCCATCTATTGGGTAATAATTGCTCAACAATTTCTCTGCAACATCCATTTGCCCAACTCTCAAAACACCCATCTATTGAGTAATAATTGCTCAACAATTTCTCCACAATATCCATTTGCCCAACTATCAAAACACCCATCTATTGGGTAATAATTGCTCAACTATTTCTCCACAATATCCATTTGCCCAACTCTCAAAACACCCATCTATTGGGTAATAATTGCTCAACTATTTCTCCACAATATCCATTTGCCCAACTCTCAAAACACCCATCTATTGGGTAATAATTGCTCAACAATTTCTTCGCAATATCCAGTTGCCCAACTCTCAAAACACCCATCTATTGGGTAATAATTGCTCAACAATTTCTCCGCAATATCCATTTGCCCAACTCTCAAAACACCCATCTATTGGGTAATAATTGCTCAACAATTTCTCCGCAATATCCATTTGCCCAACTCTCAAAACACCCATCTATTGGGTAATAATTGCTCAACTATTTCTCCACAATATCCATTTGCCCAACTCTCAAAACACCCATCTATTGGGTAATAATTGCTCAACTATTTCTCCACAATATCCATTTGCCCAACTATCAAAACACCCATCTATTGGGTAATAATTGCTCAACTATTTCTCCACAATATCCATTTGCCCAACTATCAAAACAACCATCTATTGGGTAATAATTGCTCAACTATTTCTCCACAATATCCATTTGCCCAACTCTTTAATTCGTCTGTTGGATAATCATTGCTCAACATTTTTTCCATAACATCTATTTGCTCAACTCTTTTTCTCATCTAAAGGGTAATAATTGCTTAACTGAAACACAAATAACATACACAGTAAACACATGTTGTTGTTTTCATCAGAAACGTAAAAACAAAACTTGTTAACATCAACTACAACATTACAATTTTTGGTGAAAAAAATACAACCTTTTAAAAAAAGTAAATGCAAATATAGCCCCTTTTGGTGCAGCATGACAACTTTGATGTACACTGTATGTATCCCATGTACTCTGATTTCATACATGAATATGTGCATCATATATATTTTGTGGGTGTGGCATAGTGTTCATTTATCCTGACACACCAATACTCTGCCTTAGAGTGTTACACATGCACACATTTTTTTGAAGTGAAAAAAAAAGAGGAAATAAATTCAAATCCCTCTAGATTATTTGACATGTGCAGAAGTACCACATGAAAGTTTGGCTATCTGTGATGGTGAACAGGTACTGATCAAATAACAAGGATACACACTGCCTACTATAACTTTTTGATTAGATTAAAGACAACAAAAATCAATTGACCCTACCTGCTATACTCAGTTTGATTGATTTTATTGATATTATCAATAATATCAATACAATTTTGCAAAATGTAGATGAAAATGTTGACTTCTCTACTTCTGCTTTGCGCGATGTAAATTAATGCATGCAGTCCATTCAGCAGAGAGTTCAGCGTAGGGTCAATGGACGATACACATTACATGAAAATTAATGGTATATGTAATTTACAATCATATACCCCACTTGCTGTTTTAAACGCAGAAAATATCATAGCTCATGTTTTATGAAGAAATATATCATTTTGATGTACGAGTTATGAAACAGTACTCTTGGGATTAAGACCAAACACGATAAGCATTTGTATACGCCAGTGCAAAAGATTTATAGCCAATAATATGTTTTGTATTTATACTTGGCATATATTCATTTGTTTTCTTAAACTTTCAAGGTGGGGATGTTAAGCAATGATTGGGATAAAACAATTAGGCCTTTATCATTTTTAAAATGTACACAAAGACTTCTGCTGTGTATAAATTCACTCTTTTTTTTATATTATTCAGCGATCCTCACCCCACCCTCAAATCTTCAGTCTTACACAAACATGTCTAAATTATGTAAAATAATGTGCTGAATCCAACTCATAACAGTTTGTCTTTAAGGTTATTTTGTCCAAAATAATACTTTTTTCCAGTTTTTTTTCTCCCAAAATAAACTGGTTCAAGTAGCCTAAATGTTCAAACGATGATGTGTCAGTTTCATCTGTAGGAAATATATCACCAGTAATCATCCTTGGCGTGAACACATCATGATGGCTTATGGCATGTTCATGAAGGCTCGGACCTCCCGCAGCTTTGGTGTAAGATGCTCCCCATCGGTAAACTGGAACACCACAATCTGGAGAAATTTCCAAACAGAACAGCTTTGCGGCTGATATTCGATATCCATCACATAAAGTGCCTTAAAGCACAAGTCGACTGCTTTAAGCAGTGTTGCGGCAGGAAGTATCCTCCTCTCTACTACGACGTACGCCTGTATTGGTGTGAGAATGTTCCCACGCACAACAACAAATGGCTGTGACCTGACTGCTTCATCAATGTTATCAACATAAGTCTGGATGTCGAGAACCTCCTGTAGTCCAAAGAGAAATCAAGAAGAAATCATTTGTAATTATATGGATTGATATATATATATTTGATGCTTGTCGAATGCTTCTGCTTATGAATCCACAATCACCTACAGGACACCCAAATTTGTTTATGCATGTTCATCCCTGTCCCATCAAAACATTACTGGGTATTCTTAAATATCCCTGCGGCAAAGGTCAACTGTACCCAAACTGGTCACGTTCAGAGCATTACATCAACTAAGCTGGAAGGCATATACAGCCTGTTAATATAAGCATGCATTTTTCACATGTCATTTGCAGGTTAAAGGACTTGCTTGCATTCATGAGTGAAATGCGATGTGATGACAAATCTGAGGCCATTTGTAGTTGTACCACAGATAATGACGAACTGACTTATTAAGATTAAAGCGCCTAGTGTTGCCCCTGCAGGGCCTCCTTGGGGACCAGCGTGCCCATTACTAGGAACTTGAAAATGGTTGCTTTTCAAGTTTTACACAAATAAAATGTTATGGCAATGCCTTATCTGGTAAGAACATAGGTATTGCATTTCAACCTCAATTTCATCAGTTGTCCTAGGTTTGAAACTCTTAACAAATTAACTATTGAATTTGTTTGTAATGAAATATGATTACTATGGCAAGATTTTAAACACAAACCAAAATATATGCCTTACATGTCATTACTTTACCACCTCCCCAGCACATATACTTACTGGTTGAACGTCAATGAAGGACGACAATGTTTCTGCAGTGGTGTACGTTCCTCTCTTGGAATCTTTCCTTCCTCGGAACAAGACTGGGAGCATGTAGAATCCAAGATTGCTCTTTTCCTCTAAAAAGAGGGAAACAATGAAAGAGTTAAGTAATTAAGTCCCAATTACATATGAAGAAAAGGTGCAACAGCAAACAGGTCAATTATGGAACATCTTACAAAATGTACAGTTATATACAGCAAATTAAAAAAAAACGGTCGAATACAACAATTATTTTCTACAAATATGGGTAAAATCACTCAACGTAAATGTCAGTCAGTAATTTGGAGCTCAGCTTTCTGAGTAAAGAAATCAAAATTGCACAAACTTCAGCATAGCCTTCCCAATGAGCTTTAAACCACCATCCCCACCCCAAAAAGCAAACAAACAAAACAAGCAAGTAAAAGTATGCTAAACCTTTGTCATGGAATCATGTTTTTATCATATGTTGTACATGTATTATATGTTTCAGAGCACTTTTATTTATTTCAGTTCAATTCCTTACAGGGGGGATATTAGACTCAATGTTTGGTCCTGGCCACAAAAATAAACATCATATAGTGTAATTGAAATAAATTCTTTTGACTTTCTCCCAAGTCATTTTCACTAATACTGTCAAATGTGTGTTCTGACACCACATACCAAGACTGAGTTTCCCAGGGTCATGAATGTTTTCGAATTCGGCTCTTGCACTTCTCCAGTTGCCAGTTTTCTCGGTGAAGTCCACTACTTTGTTACAGAATGTGGGCCACTTCTGGTACAGTGCGTTTGCTTTCTCTGGGAACAATTCTGCAAAATCTCCTTCAATCTGTAATTGTTAGGATAGTTATAGAAGCCAGATGAAAGGTAGGATATCTTTCATTTGCATCTTCTCTTTACCATTTTGCAAGGATTTGAATGGTACACACTAACAATTATCGGTTCAATAGGGATGCACGATTTCTGTAGGACCGTGTATCTCAGATTGTTAAACGATCCCTTTAAGGAGACTGCTAAAGTAAACCTGCCCATGCAACCAAAAAACAAAAAAGTTACTTCTCAAAACATGCGACTCTAGTTTAATTTAATGTCCTTTCTTGTCACATGCAGAAGAAAAATCAAGGTCCACATACCATTCCAGCATCGAGAAGTCTGGGATATGTGGTAAGAATGTTCTTCACACAACAGTCACTTCTCTTGATCCAGTCATGTCTTTTTGTTGCTGTTTGTTTCATGTAGTCCTTCACCATGTCCTCTGGCTCCTTGTTGTTACGCAGCCATTCTTCCATTGTCGTGATGTTATCATCGTTCACAGACTCAAGATCAGTATCTCCTGGATATAATGCAACAGAACAATCAACAATTAGCATGTATCAACAAGTTTTTGATGATTGTATTGGAAGGGGGGTTTTAGTTGGCATTGCTCATGCCCCACCAGTTTGTTATGGCACAGCATGACTTCATCAGACGGATCTGAATAACTCATAACTTTAACTATATGAAAAAGTAGCCAGAATACCTTGCTTTTGAGACTCTGCCTCGTCTTCAGCTACTGGTACCCTCAGGGACTTCTCCTTTTTTCTGACGTACCTCAGATGCTCCTCCAGGTAGCCTGTTGCTGGCCGTCCCTTGGCCCCCACGCAGTACCAGGCCTCCTGCTCAAATAAATTAAAATTCCTTCATAATTCAACTTCAAAAACAGTAATGCTCAACAACATTTGTTAAACATTAATAATAATCAAATAAAAGCACAATAAAATTCCAGTGTAAACTGTACATTTAAATATTTTGTTACATATGTCAGTGTTTGCAATAACAAGGTTTGTCCTCTTAAGTACCTATTTCTAACTGCACACTGTTATATTCCAGCAATGTCATCAAGTCATTGCAAAAACAAAGTGAATGATGGATAATTCTGTGAATATCCATTACTCAATGGCATGCAGACAAAAGTCTAAATATTAAGAGATGTGTCATTACTGGATAATATAACTTATAAACAAGTGGTAAAAATAAACAAAAATATTGCACGATTTAGTGATTGATGCCATATTAGCTTTTCATTATTTGTAAGCTTTTCAGGCCTGTCTACTGTCAAATTTACTATTGCCAGAGATGCTCTTATAATGCTTGTGATAATGTGATACAACATGCAATTGATTGAGCATCTCCAATATAATAAATACAAGAATAACAAAATTGAGGAAGCTTCATAGCAAGTTACACAAAATAATATGATCCAGTATTCCAAAAGTTATTGCATAAACACATAATTTATTTGATTTAGACCTTAAAGTAGCTTATTGCTTCTGGCTCAAACAGAAACTTCTCATAAAATTTCACTTTCTTGTAAATGGGGTCTATGGGGTAGGGACAGATGGAGGTATGGATGGACAACCTAAGAATTAAGGCACCTCCAAGTAATAAATGCCCGCTGTGGTAAGAATCAATCCATAAATCAGTCCAGAAAAAAGTGGTGATCTGAGCCATACCTGAGGTCACATATATTAAGGAAAGCAATTCATGGACAGGACTTACATAGCCAAGTGGAGATTCTGGATCTTTTAAGAAAGGAAAGCTTGTCACAATGGCATGGGCCATTGATGCCTTCACAAATGAGCTTGGCTTGGTACCATACTCCCGTATCAGGTACTGAGTCAACATATCCACAACAGTATGCCGGTCCCTTTTGCTGCAGAGATTTGTAGCATTGATGTTCCTTAATGCTGCTCTTCCCATGGTGGTCTCTCTCAATATACAAGCAATGTTCTGCAACAGATAAAGGATTTTTTTTTTAAAGATCAGTAAATTCAGAATAAACAAGTGAAATGTGACAGCATGCAGTCGGTGGGTATATCTCTGGCTGTCCGACCTCCTACAATAAGCCCATCATAAATCACTCACTGGGCATTCCTTGCAAACTTTGTTCTGATAAAAAATTTCAATGAAACCTTGAAACTGACCTTAGACTAGCTTAAAACCCATAACCCCAACCAAACATTTTCCATAACATTCCTTTATTCATTCATACCAAAATGTACCTACCAAATCATATCACTAGCCATTCTGCAGATGTAGAAATAAAATGGTATTTTTAGTAAAAACTTGAATAACCTTTGAACTGACCTTTCACCTTTGAGCCCTGCTGCTTGTCAGAAATACTGACAGACAGATAACTCCAAGACATAATGCCTCCGGCACCCTTATGTGTTGGAGGCATAAAAACTGATGAATGATGGTGACTCGACATGCCCACTCTTCAATTGTATCAGCCCACTATATACATAAACTTACGAAATGCACTTTCTTGACCCGTTTCAGGGGAGGATGTTGATCAGGACTCTTGGATTCTGGGGAGTCGTAAAGTGGCGTATCCAAACTGGGCTGGGAAGGGCTTTGTCTGGGACTCCACTCACTTCCTGTTACACAAGAGAGATCTGAGCAGTCATCTAAGGAGAACACTGATGGGCTTCTTGTCGACGTTGATGCTTGTTCCATGCTTTGTTGATTTGCAGCATGATACTACAATAAAAAAATGAAAAATAATTGAACTTTCAATGTACATGTAAATGACTGATTATTTTTTACATTATTAATGACACAAACAGCCCCAGGTTAGACTTTAGTATCAAGTTTATTCCTTGAAGGGGAAAATCATTCTCACTGTTTCTGTACCCTTGTCCTATTTAAAGCAAACCCATAATTGAAAAGTGGTCACTCATGAGCGGAAGCTTCTTCAGTACATCTATAATATAATAATATCCAGTTAGGAACTTTCACTTTAGGCAGGAACATGCATTGGTAAAAAATAGCACATTTCCGGGGCCTCAATGAAGTACATATGCTAGAAAAACTTGGCATGAGTCATGGTACATTTAAGAAATTACAACATAATATGAATGAATGCAAATATAACAGACACATTTTCAGATACAGAAACAATGAAGTTAATAACGAGTTAAAAAATTCAAACCAGATATTTACTGTAAAATTTTCATTGGAATAATCAAAATTTGTTAGCAAGTCAGTACAGATCGATCAAGGTTAGCTTCTTAGCTATTTTTTCAATCAAAATGTGTAGAATGATACACTAAGAACTGATTCATAGATATAATTGTAATTGGAATAACAGTTTCTTTCTTTTGCTTTGTTTTGGTTCTGTTCTCTAAGACAAAATTTGCAAGTGCACCTGTAATGTCTAGTTGTAAAAATATATCACTTGCTTGCAACGGGTTGCCTACACGTACCTTCTTGTTCCTAGATGAATGAATGGTGCACCACAATATACAAGCAGCGCCCTCTTCCACTATAGGACTGGACAGCATTGACTGGCCTGTGATCAAACAGGTCACACCATTCAACAGCAGCTTGTGCTTCCTCTCTGCCCACCTGTACTGCAAATGCTTCAACATGTCTGTTGAAGTACAAGGTCTGATACAGCCGAAGGAGCAGATACAACTTTTCTTGCACCACTACAATATGCTGAACACGTCCAAACGTGGGTCCATCATCATCAGTCCAATATAGAAGTACATCAACACCTGCCCGGAACTCATATCCATGAATGTCCACTTTCCCAGCAACTGTAACTTCGGTTCCCCTTCCACAGTTAATTTTTTTGCAAAGTGCCTCATCATCAAGTAGATCACCAAGCATTGCTGCAGCTTGCTGTGACACATTGATATCTTGGCTATCCAGTGACTGATTTGATACTGACCTGTAGCACCGTGCCATTTGGTATCTGTTAGCCAATGTTTTGACAATGTTTTGGTAGTTGCAAGATACACTGGCAATCTGCTTGAAAGGTCTGTGCATTGCTTCAAAACGCAATGCTGAATACTGGGTCAGTGGCCCAAGGTGTTTCAGTGCACGTGGGTAATGCACAAGAAAGTGCTGCTTCGGAGTTAGACTAGCTTCAGGGAAGAGCTGCATGAAGAGCCTGTGGTGATCATCAATCATTGCCTTCAGGACATAGATGGCAGACTTACTGATACTGGGACTCATAATGATTTTGAAGATGTCAATGATTGACAGTAAGAGTTCCCACTCATCACACATCTCATCAATCTTGTCTCCTAACATGAGAGGGATGTTGTATGCAAGGCACGTCATCTGTGCTGATGTCTGTCCACTTGTAGAATATGGATTCTTCAGTGATGCCTGCCTGATTGGGCTTGGTCTGTTTTTGCGGTCCACAAAGCCAAAATTGAATGAGGATATTCTACTGTTCACCTCATCCAGTGTTATGAAACCCTTCTGAACAAGTTTACTCAAAACAAGGTGCATTTCCAGGGGCAAGACTCCCTCTGTAAAATCATGCATTACATCTGGACATAAGTTTTGAGTGGAATGGTAGTAAGGCAATTCATTCAAAACTGTTGCATGCTTCAAGCCAGATTCTGACAAGGGCTTTTGAAGATCTGTATCATAGTTTATTTCATCACGGAGATATTGGGCATCCTCTTTTGGCTGTTTCTGAAGCAACGAGCGATGGCCTCTACAGAATCTACAGTAATAGTTGGCCCGGAAACAGGTTGTACATCCCAGCATGGCATGAATGCCAAGATTGTCCCCTACAACTTGGAATAAGTAGGGTTTGACCCTACCCTCAAACTCTTTGCACTTGATAATGAGTCCATCAGTCCACATCTGCTGCAGATCATCCTTGATTACCTTCAAAACTTCTGAGATGCCATATTTACTCAAAAGCGGAGATGTGATCATAGCTGTGAGCATGATATTTTCCAGCCTAGCCTGGTATTTCCTGGGAAGGGATAACACACTTGTATAAAAGGCACTTACCTTGTGTTTGCCGCGTTTTGACCCAAGCGGATTGGCTGTCTCAAACTCATCATTGTACAACAACAGAGGCACTAAGAATTCACAGTCTTGTCTAGCAGTAGCTTCCTGCCTTTTATAATAGTGACCATCTTTGAATGAATACAAAACATCATTATCTTTTGATCCTTTTTGAGACAGTATGGCGTTCATTACTCCTGGTCGCTCTAAGTATTGTTTAATAGTGTCAGCTAGTGGTATATATTGAAAGGTTTCTTTTTGTGTGCTTTGCAGTGGATCACCTGTCTTTTGATCAATTTTTGGTTTTAAGCAAGTTCCCAACAACACCTCACAAGGCTGAATGAAATCACCTTTCTCAGAGAAATATTTTTTCTGTTGAGTATCTGACATGAGCTCTGAAAATGGATTCTTTGAATTCTCGAATACATGCATCTTGTATATCAGATCTCAGCTCACTGTTAGCTGCATATTGTGGCTCACTTAAGATATCCATCACATCCTGTTGCACAGTTTGTAACACAGAAATAACCAAATCTTGTGCGGTTTGAATGACCTTGTTGGTGTGTGAAGCAGGCACATTAGTCCTTGCCCTGAGTTCTGCTACAAACTTTGCTGCAATATCAGGTAGTCTCTCTGTTTGCGTTTCAAAAGAGACATCTTCCTGCTCACTGCTTTCTCCAACAAACAATGCCTTTTCCTGGTGCAGTTGTTCCAAATTCCCTTCAGTGTTGTTATTCTTTCCTAGAACAGATCCTTCATAACAGGTTTCACTTTGGTGATCTGGAACTGCTTTTGTAGTTGTGCTTGACGTCTTTATCCGTGCAGCGTGCTTTGAAATGAGATGTTTTCTATATCCCGATAATGTACGAAATGTTAGTCTACATGCCCCTTGCATGCATGTTATACTTACATTTTTTCCCCTGGTTGTTGTATGTGTGTATTTTAAATGATGGAATAGGCAAGAAATATCCCCCCTAATTAAATCAAGACACTGAAAGCATCTGTAACTATCCATAGTGAGATATTGTGCCACATCTAGGGCCTACCTCTGCACGCCACCCAGCGAGAAACTTCAATCGAGGTCCAATCTTGGGTATGAAGGATGTGATTATACTTTCACTTAGAAGGGGAAGGGTTTCCACATCAACTTCATTTTCTGGAGAAGAAGAGGGAGAGATTGATAAATAAGGCTTAGTGCAGCATAAACTGATTGTTTTCATATAATACCACAAACACGTATGGTTGCGCAAATTAAACAAAAGTATATGTTTTAGATAATGATAAGCTGTAAACATTTGCTCATGTTCCAGCTAAAATATCTTCCATTTTGAATAAATCGCATAATCAATGTTTTCTTATTCCACAAGGGTCTATGAAAATCTGAATTTTCAAATGCGATTTTCTCGAAAATTTGGTCTTCGTATAGAAAACTTACTTTTAGATCATACTAGCGAATTGTATCAACTAATTGCTATTTATTTTCAGGTGATGTTATTAACATCCACACAATCAAATTAAGAATGGAAACCTTTTCTAAAGTCATACTAGTAATCACCTTAGTTTAGTCAAATTGTGCCTAATTTTTAACAATGTAGGGGCCTATTTAAAGTATAAAGATTAGTTGCATCAGCAATGAATTTGATTTCAAAGAAAGTCATTCAACTTACCAAATGAATCAGAATGATTTGAGAGTTAGCATAGAGGTCAATGTATGCTGATTGGTTAATTAACATTACTAATTCATTGATAATCATATGTGTCTTCTCCATGTGCACTGTCATGCCTATTACTTCAACTTTAAACTGCCATACCGGTAATTGTTTTTTTCAACCTTTTGCGGCTGCCATGATATTGTCTGCATTAGTAGCCATGTTTCTCAGCTTTAGTATGACAAATAACCTAGCTATATCTGACCAGGGTTTCTCAAAAAGTCTAGCACTCAAGCCTTTCACAGGCCACTTACAGTACCATACAACCATATATAAATTATAGTGTGTTACCTTGAATAGAGGCAACTGACAATTGTTTATCCTAGAAAAGATAATTTGTGGTGTTTAATAATTCTTTTGTACAGCTTATTGTTCAGTGGTGTGAAACATTAAACAAAATGCATGTGCTGGAACATTTCACTGATATGAAGCAAAATAGGACAGTTAATCCTGTACTAACGAATGTCCTTCCTCCATGTGCACCTCCATCCCAAAATCGAATCAGTTCGTTGGCTTTGCAACTTGCAAGATAGATGTACATGTCCCAAGTTTCTAATGATTTCATTGAAATCTGGACATGTAGTAAAATAGTGTACAATTTTGTGGGCATAATTTGGTGGCTTAAGCATCTGTAATTTTTCCATATTTAAAAATTATTTTCAGAAAAAGATTTTTTTAAATGAGAAAAAATGTACCCATGTTAAAAATTGTGCCCATTCGTGTACTACAGCGAGGTCACTGCAATTTCGAAAACCACCACAGCCTCTTGGTTTTGAATTAGGCTATTAATATGGGCTAAAATGTGGGTCAACTGCCTTTTAGTTGTGACAAGGAATATCGCAATAGCACATAATTAATAGCCCCATTTAAAACCAAGAGGATGTAGAGTCTATGCTCTGTAGTTAGGCAGATGTTACTGGGCAAATCAAAGTTTGGCGCGTTTTTGTCAAATAATTTCTCCCAACCATTTACTGTATGAAGTTACCTAATAAAAGGTCAGAAATAAGTTGGGTAGGTGTTACTTGGTAAAACTGATGTTGGGCAAATTTTGTCCAACAATTGGGTTATTTTCTACCAACCATGTAGTTACCGATGAAATAATTGGGTAATATTTTTGGGCAAATTAAAGTTGGTCATTTTTGTCCAATAATTGGGTTATTTTCTACCAACCATGTAGTTACTGATGAAATAATTTGCCCAACTAGTGTCGAATATACTACACATTATGGTGAGAATTGGGTGAATTTCCTATTGGGGTAAATTTTGTTGGTTAAAAGTTGGGTATTTTCTTTTCATCCAACACTGGGTAAATCATGCAAAATCTTTAATTTACCCAATAGTTAGTCGGACACATAAGTGCCCTCATGTTGGGTAAAAATTGGGCACTTGCCCAACATTTTTTTAGAGTGTTTGGATTTCAAAGTCCTGTAGAAAATGAAAGGGCAAAATCCTTAACATGGCAATGGGCAAGAAAAATTGTCTCACTTTTTGAAATCTAGACTTCTAGATCTACAGGAAAATGAAAGATAATCTTCCACAAAATAATGTTCATAAAATTGTACATTATTTGACAACTTCAATTTTCTGATGAATCATTCAGTTCAGTGTTGATTATTAAATATAAGTAGGCCTAGATCTAGATCTAGACCTAGACTAGATCTAGTATAGTAATACCAATTTCAGATAACAGAGATAATTGTTCAAAATTACACCAGTCCCACGTACTGTAATACTATCTGGGTACACACCTACAAGTATGTGGTCCAATGTATTGGACCCACAGAACTCTTAACTACGTATTTAAGAGTTCTGTGATTGGACCCCATACAACCCATGATCCATAGAAAATGGAGGGTATTGTGTTATGTATGTATTGTAGCAGGAAACAGCACAGAAATCCGGGTTTTGGCCTTTGGGTTTTGTAAAATCTTGAACAAAATATTTTTAAATAGACTCTAGATCTAGATCTATTCATTTGTGATCTAAAATTCATGGAAACAGTACAATTTGAATTTGATATCTATATCAATCAAATATTAGTTTGGATTAGTAACACATGCATTAAAAGAGCAAATTTGAGGCAAAGTTTAATAGACCAATTGAATTGAAGCGTATTCATTAACCATTGCTGAGGCATATAGAACTAGTCTACATGTTGCCCATGTGTTATGGATATGGGAACAAGTCTACAGCAAGTACCTGTTGATCATGTTCTAAACTTCTAATCTCAATAAGATGTGAACGTACCTTCTAGTATCTTTAACACTGACGGACATCCCCACCTTTGAACGATTTTGGTGAGAGGGTCTATGAACCCATCTTCACTTGAACTATCTCCGCAGCAGTTGTCGAGCTCCATTTTTAGACCCTCAGGCTCTAGCATGCAAGACTCCGATATGATGCGTATACGTACGTACGTACAGGCTGCTAGTTACGTTGGTGTATCATATAGCTCGAGCTCCCGGGCCGGGACGGCCGCGCCGGCTATACCGAGTAAATAGAAATAGTACTGCGCATGGCATGCTGATCGCGAGCGACCAGACCATGTGCGCGCTACCCCAAGACCAATACCAGGCAAACTTTACCCAAGTCTGGTTAAACGTAAGTCTAGTCCCCATCGAAGGTTTCCACTGCCATTTACGCATGCGCGTAATTGACGATGATAGCGTGTACGTTCCATGATCATTACTTACGTAGATTATGTAACTCTATAGGCCTACATGGTTAAGATGGCTCAGTTTTCACAAAAGATAAATCTTGGACTCTTTCAGCATCAAACTCGCACAAATTCATCGTCGCTTCAACACTCTGTTATTATAATTTTAAAATAGAAGTAAATGGTTACAATTACAGGAGAGATAATTTCAATTTTTCATAGCAATATTTACACAGCATATTGTGAGCTAAAGAAAATTGAGCTAAATATATTTGGTAAAAGGCGGTGGTCAATTACTACCCTATATAAGCAAACAAAAAAAGGCGCAAAGTGAAATTGGGTAACAGGCGTTGGTCAAATAGTACCCAATGTATGAGCAAACAAAAATTGAGCAAAGTAAAATTCGGTAAGTGGTGATGGGTAATTATTACTCAGCATATGAGCAAACACAAATATGGGCAAAATAAATTGGGTAAGGGGCGGTGGTCAATTATTACCCAATTATGAGCAAACAAAAATTTGAGCAAAGTAAAATCGGGTAAGTGGTGATGGGTAATTATTACTCAGCATATGAGCAAACAAAAATTTGGGCAAAGTAAAATTGGGTAAGAGGCGGTGGTCATTTATTACCCAATATATGAGCAAACAAAAATTTGAGCAAAGTAAAATTGGGTAAGTGGTGATGGGTAATTATTACTCAGCATAAGAGCAAACAAAAATTTGGGCAAAGTAAAATTGGGTAAGAGGCGGTGGTCATTTATTACCCAATATATGAGCAAACAAAAATTTGAGCAAAGTAAAATTGGGTAAGAGGCGGTGGTCATTTATTACCCAATATATGAGCAAACAAAAATTTGAGCAAAGTAAAATTGGGTAAGTGGTGATGGGTAATTATTACTCAGCATAATTATGAGCAAACAAAAATTTGAGCAAAGTAAAATTGGGTAAGAGGCGGTGGTCAATTATTACCCAATATATGAGCAAACAAAAATTTGAGCAAAGTAAAATTGGGTAAGAGGCGGTGGTCATTTATTACCCAATATATGAGCAAACAAAAATTTGAGCAAAGTAAAATTGGGTAAGAGGCGGTGGTCAATTATTACCCAAATATGAGCAAACAAAATTTGAGCAAAGTCAAATTGGGTAAGTGGTGATGAGTAATATTCCTCAGCATCTAACAATTACCCAACTACTTGGTAAATTGCTCTCAACTCCTTGGAACGATGTTGTTGCTAAATGTATAATAATTGGGTAAATATAATGCCCTGAAATAGATTGGGATAAAAATTACCCAACCTTGGAAACGATTTCTCGACCAACCATCAGTTGCCCAACGAAATTTACCCAACTCGCAGTGGGAATGTGCCAAAATTACACAACTACAGGCAAAAATTACTCAATCCTAATTTGCAAAATAATGTTGGTAAATTTCTAGGCGAATTTCTACCCAACCATCAGTTGCCCAACAAAATTTACCCAACTCGCAAAGGAAATGTGGCAAAATTACACAACTACGGGGCAACTGGTTCCCAACCCTCATTTACCAATACTGTTGGTAAATATCCGCCCAATAATTAAGTAAAAATAATTGCCCAATATTGGTTAAAACACTTAAATGCTTAAATGGGTAATAATAGCCCAGAATAACGAATTTTTTTAACCAACCAACAATTACCCAACTAAATTTACCCAACATTTTAAGAGTGTACTGTTGCATCCCGTCTCAAGTATGGTTCAAACTTTATTGGATTGTTTCTCCAATACCTTTCTAGGGATGACTTGAATTGGTTAATGGTGGTAGCACATTGACTACTTCCTTAGGCAGGGCTTTCCAATTGTTTACACTCCTTATTGAGAAACTATACTGCCTAAGTCTTGTGTTAAAACGTTGTTTAACAATCTTGAAATCATGTCCTCTTGTTATTGATCCAGTGGCAAGTTGGAAGAATTTTGAAGGATTCACTCTGTCAAAGCCTCTCAGGATTTTGAATATCTGTATCTGGTCTGCTCTTTGTCTTCTGTAAGCCAAAGTAGGAAGTTGTAGTTCTCTAAGTCTGTCTGGGTATGCTTGTTGTTTCAGTTCAGGAAGAAGTCTGGTGGCCCTCTGCTGGACTTTTTCTAGTATGTCTTCATCTCTCTTGAGTATTGGGCACCATACAGAGTTGCAGTATTCTAGTGTTGGTCGAATAATAGTTTTGTAGAGACTAAGGAACCCCTTCATTTGCAAGGCTGAAAACGACCTTTTTATCATTCCCAGCTTTATGTTGGCTCTCTTGGCAGCATCTGCTGCATGGGTGCTAAAAGACAGGTCCTGTTGAAACAGCACTCCCAAATCTCTTTCTCCAGATGGAACTGAAAATGTATTTGTACCAGCAGCCAGTGTGTAGTCAAATCGTTGGTTCTTTCTTCCATAATGAAGTACTTTACATTTACTTTCATTAAAGGGCAATTGCCATACATTGGACCAGTTTGTTACGGTGTTGACATCCATCTGTAGCAAATCTGAGTCGGCTTTAGAGTCCACTGTCCTGTATAACTTAGTGTCATCGGCAAAAAGCTTCATGTGGGAGTCAACCGTTGATGGCAGGTCATTGATAAAGACATTGGAATGGATCTCGACTCTTTCCCATTTACTGCAACTTTCTGAGTCCTGTCTGAAAGGTAGTCTTTAATCCAGGCAAGTAAGGGACCTTCTATTCCATAAGACTGGAGTTTACATAATGAGCCGTTGATGTGGTACGCTGTCGAATGCTTTTCGATAATCCAGATAGACGCAGTCATTCATTGGGATCCAGTGTAATGTAGCTTCAGATCTTGTAATATTATGTTAAATTCTGTATAATTATATCATCATTCTGTTATGAGTAATGACTTCCAACTGTATACTTCTGTTATGTTTCTGTGACAATAATTAGTGACTGAAACTAAGTATGCTTTGTTATGTTAGTTTGATGACGAGATGTTAACATGGAAAGTTGCGATTTGTTATCATAATGTTTCGTTTATGTCGAAGTAATGTTACTTTAATATATAATAGCAAAACAAGTAAAAAGGTTGTTTTTTTGCTCAAGGAGGGGTGGTGAGAAAAAAGGAGTGTTCACTCACCCCCCCCCCCCCCACCCCACCCCACTGAGCGAAATATCGGTCGGCGCGATTTTCACATTTCACCCCCCCCCCCACAATTATATCTTACCTTTATGTATAGATTTTAGTTCACCACGATGTGGTAATAGTTGGGGGGGGGGGGAATGAAATACCACAATAACATTACTTCTTTTTTAACCTGGCTTGATAGACTTATATGATTATTTATATAGGTCTGATGATAACATTTTAACTACCACTAATCGAATCCTCCGAGTATACTAATATCTTTGTATTGGCCTACAGTGGCGGACTATTTTAGTGCATTTTAAGCGAGGAAACTATAGTACCTGTAAGCCTTTTTCAGTTATGACGCATCTACACGTAACCCCCCCCCCCCCCCCCCGCGGTTTATTTTTTTGCGGCGGTTGATCTCGTCATATCTAAAGCAAGTCTTAACTCTTAAAGAAGCTAGGCGAAGAAATTTCACATAATCACTCAAAATGGGCAAATTATGCATGTCCGGATAGCGTAGACCAATTTGAACACACACATTCTGCTCTAAAGTCTTGTAAATATAAATGAAACGCGGTAAGAACCTTTTTCCAAGAACCTCCTCAAACTTCTATTCCTGGCTTGAACAGTTTGTTCGCGCAGTAGGCCGATTATGACGCCACTGGTTGGGCACGATCGCAATTCTAGGCCTCGAGCTCGCCTCTCGCACAGCTCGCGTGCAGTGTTTTGCATAGGCCTATACGTTTACATTATCCAGACTTTGCACGCTTCATATCCTGACCAGAAAGTGGAATAACAATCTCTAGAAATCATGTAATTACATATAATATTAAGCAAATTTAGGTTATATAATACGAGGGGTGAATCGTGCAATTCGATTTGTCCAAATACCCTTCCGTTCTGTGTAATTTGCTGAGATGTTTTGCATTTGTTCGGTCATCATGCCTTGCCCTTGGCGTGATAGTGATTGCTGTTGATTATATACGGAGACAATAATAATGAGTGAATCGCGAGCTTCGGCCCTTTGCATGTTTATGTCCTGCAGCTGCAGTTCTATTTATGAATGGTGCATATTTGTAACTGATTTTCGCCAAATATAACCTCACATCTGATCGTCTTTGTTTTGTTATCCGTGAAATTTGCTAAAGAGCCCTACACATCCCGACAAATTCGAAAATGTCTCGCCCAGTCACCCCAGTGACAATTAAGGTGCATGACAGATCGATCGCCAGTTGAGCGGGGCCGGGGGAGCTGAGCGGCAGCTGGCAGCTCAGCCAGCTCGCGCTGATACTATCACTGGACTTGCACCAGCATCGACGCCGTCTTCTCCGAATTGTTCTCTTTTTTCCATCTCTCCTACACCCCCATCATCATCATCGTCACTATCAGTACCACTGTCACTAGTTGTGGAGCTGTGCTCATCAATTTCGAATTCTAAATCGAGTAAAACCTCTTCTTCGAGCTCGGACATTTTGATCAGATATTTAGCGTTCGAGTGGTGTTTGTAACGTATAATGCATGCAGGCGAGAGTTGTGTGAGACCTCTTGGGAGCACTCTCGCGCTCATGTGCCCAACCTCCTACGTCACAAATCGTACGTCACAATAGCGGGCCGATCGAGGGCGGAATAATCGGGTAGTAATTTCACCACTTTTAATAGCAGATAAGTCAATTCTGTAACAATTTTTGATGACTAAATATGAACCATTAGAAAGATTGTAACATTAACTTTGCAATGATACCAACATTATTAAGGTTAAAAGCCTTTTGAAACCTTCGCTCAGCTTCTTTAAGTGTGGCCCCGGCAGCAAATTTAGACCCCTCCCCCCCCCCCCCCCCATAATGAGTAAAAAGGGATAAAAAGAAAACTGAGAGATGATCTTTCAGTTTGCGGAAGCTTGTTTTCCCATTGTTTATCTAATTTTATCGTGCACTTGCGTGCTTGCTTCTCAGAGAAATAGAGGATACCCCCCCCCCCCCTTCCCGGCAAGAGAATCTTGGATCTGCCTCGGCTATACGCTGTGTACTTGCATGTTTAATATACTTACAATATTAAGGGATATTATATAATTTTGTTCTCGGGCATTATGATGTGGCGCTTCTGAACACGAGCTGTTATAGGATTAGGGAGTAGTTGGTTATTAATGTAGCCCATTGTTGTTATACAGTCAGTAATTGGCTGTTTACTCACGGGGAGAAGAAGTACGACCATATCACACCAATCTTGAAAGAATTACACTGGCTGCCGGTTGAGTACATGATAAAGTTTAACTGCTGACATTTATGGCTGTTCATGATCTGTCTCAGGATATGTGGCTTCCCTGGTAGAAGAACAGCATTCTCGTCTGGGTTTACGCTCGTCTGGACTACTAATTCTTCTCCAAGTTCCACGTACACGACTCGATCCGGGTGTATGGTGATCGTGTCTTCTCTTCAGTTGCTCCACGTCTCTGGAACTCCCTCCCTCCTATTCTTCGCGACACCGACAATTGAGATAGCTTAAAAGTCAGGCCTCTTTTCAAGCAGAAATGTGTATTACATGGCCATTGGAGGAGCGGGCGCCTTTAAATGTTTGAAACAGATAATGACACCGAACAACTCAAGTGCTGTGGATCATCATCGTCGTCATTAAGATACTGAAGTGACTACGGCTCCAAACCGATCTTCATTTTAATAGTCTTCTGTTCCCAAAACAACTAGAGGATACCATCAGAGCGAAATGATTGTAAAATTTATTTCGTAATTTTCTTTTCTTTTTTTCAACAGATGGCTGCAGTTCAATATCCACCCAACGCGGTACCACATGTAGTCATGCATCAGGCTGGCGCCCATCCAGTCCAGGTTGCGGCCCACCAACCCGTTAACATCGTCTTGCAAAAGTCCAATAAATCAGATGGATACAACGCTAGGAGTGGAAAAATCACTGGTTGGATGCAGCTCAGCTGTGCCATAGCCTCGTTCGTGATTGGTATTGTAGAGCTGATCGTCGGCTCACAAGTCAGCGTAGTCGGTACAGGCATATGGAGCGGACTGCTTGTGAGTAGTGGCCGCTGGACACAAAACTACTTCAATGTTTATAAGCCCCCCCCCCCCCTCCCCATGGCCGAAATTGGTGATCGTGTAAACTTTTGCTAATATAAGAAATGACTTTTCTTTTCAAGTGAAGAAAAAAAATCAACCGAATTATAGGGATGTATTAATAGATAATGCCTTCCACGCTCGGTATACCTATACATAGAGATATAATAAAAAAAATATATAATATAACCTAATAGCACATTTGAAAAATCAATACTAGTACTCAACTCATAACATATAACACTAATTTGCAAAACACACTTTAATTTTTTTTAAGGGAATCATCAGAAAATTGGACTATCAAATTGGTTGCTGTAAAATGAATTTAAATGTACGAACTGCAGTATTACGTGACCATATGATCATATCGGTCATGCTAATAATTATAAACGCTTGATGAAAAGGGTGCATAAAACATAAATTTGAATGACTATATGCGAATTTGAATGCATGGATCATGAATTTGGCAAAATTGCGAAGTTGGCCAGGAAAACCTATATAATTAAATTTGCACAGATATCTATAATATGTTAAGATTGTCCTAGGGGTGCAATTTTCCTGGGGTAAATGTCCTCGGGGATGGTTGTCTTTTGGGAGGGTATTGTCCTTGGGGGTTGTTTTCCAGGGGATGATTGTCCAGGGGGGTATTGTCCTGAAACGGTTATAGTGGTATTAGAAATTTTGATTTTTTTTTTTTGTGTGTGTGTGATTTTTTTTTTTTTTTTGCGTGTGGTCCTTATTACAAAATAAATGTGGTCCTTATTACAAAAAGGCAATAGTCTTGTTGAAAAGTTTGGAATAGAATGATTTAAGCCGACTCAATTGGCATTGTCAAGGAAACAAGCTAGCACACTTATTTAAGGTATATCATTGTTGTGATGTTATCATTAATTTATTATATTTTCTCTGTGCATTCCTTCTCTCTATATGCTCTCACCTCCTCCCCCCCCCCTCTTTCTCCCCCCCCCCCCCCCTCTCTCTCTCTCTCTCTCTCTCTCTCGCTCTTCCCACCCCTTCCCTTTTTCTTAAATCTCCTCTCCTCTCTTCCAGTTTTTTCTCCCAACCGCGATCCTGGGAATCGTTTCTACGAAGAAGAATACATGTGTGGTAAGTATTGCAACCCCCCCCCCCCCCATTAGTGATCCTCATTAGTGAATTACTAGTCCCATTGGTAAATACCTATAAAGGACCCAATTTTTAAATGAAATAAACAGCTGTCAATGCATGGCTATTCAGTCATTTTCCTCTTTTTTCCCTTTGTTATATAATGTAGTTATATTTCGAAATACGCAAGGAGTACAACCTTATTCTACGCCCCCCCCCCCTGTGAAGCATATTTCATGTATGATATAAAAAGTTAATGCACCATCTCATTTCTTTAAAAGAAACCTCATCCCCAAAAATAACTTTACTTATTCTGAGAGATTTATTATATTCTTGCTGAAGGGCGGGAATACATTTTTCAGAATACCTACACTTATTCTTTTGGATGAGATTTACAGATTGTGCTTTTGTAATATTTTAATCCTTCGTTTATTATTAATATATTTAGGAGATTTGTTATTATTTGATTCCGGTTATTAACAATTAAGATTATTATATTCATACTTTCAATGCCGGGTAAATCTAAAATAATTGGATATCTTTTATGGTTTTTATTTGTTAATATTGCTTTGTGTTTAACTTCATTGTATTTGATATATTTTATTTTACAATTGTTTATTCATGTATCTTTCATTTGTTATTAGATCGTGGCTTACATGGTGATGTCTATCATTTCTGCCCTTGTCGGTTTTGCTGTATTTTGTTTGGGCATCACTTCTGCAATAGTGAGCTCATTCGATTACTGTAGCTACATCGGGCTTTGGTATTGTGGATATGCAGTCGCGGTAAGTTTTTTATTTGCAGTGCAAAATAAAAACCTTTCATACCAAGGTTCCGCTTGGGATAATATCCCGATTTTATCCCGTATAACCTTTTGGTATGACAGGTGACCTGGGTAAAAACAAGCAGTAAAACCTGGGTAAATCCGTGGTAAAATCATATCCAAGACTATTAGGGACAACTCCATTTCCACCTACTAGTATTTTACAAAGTAGCAGCATTACAGTACGAGCTCATCAATTTTCGAACTATGCTGAAAATAATTCTACACACCACTGTGTCTTTTTTAAGAAAAGGAAAAATCTATTTCAGACATTTCTTGACTTCTTTTATAAAAAGAAGAAAATATTAATGTAAATGTAGTTTTTAAATCATTTTAAAGTTTTGTATAACTTGTTCCCCGTGTAGGCCTTCATGTCTAAAACAGGAATATAATGTCTAAAATATTTATGAATATTAAAAATCTCACATTAGATCCCTGTATCATTGACAAATCATAGTAGGGGCAATCTCTCCCTGTCCGCACATCACACAGCCCTCCTTAGGTTCAAACCCCTATAGAGGACTGGCGAGGTTGCGGAGTTGTGTTCCCGTGTGAGATTTTAAGATGTTTCAATTTCTTATTTTGTGGTATTCCCGATGAAATGTCGTATCTTCTTATTTTGTCCCTCAGAACGCCCGGATTACGTTCGATTCTTTCCTAGCGATAATAGGACTTCTCGAGCTTGTTGTTGCGATCGTTGCAGCTTGTTACTGCTGCGCTGGGGTTTGTTGCGGACGAAAGGACACACCAACAAATGCAATGGTGAGATATTAGATGAGGAAGAAAGTGTATAGATTATAGAGTAACGCTGCAATTGGCGTAATTTTTAAAGTGAACAAGATTATCTAAAAGAAAGGTTTAATTTAACATACGGGTCGTTTTTTTTTAAACAAATAACATGTAATTGTTTTGTTCTATTTATTTTCATAATATTTGTTATTAGAATGGACAGCAAAGTGTATTTATTTTCCTTTCTATAGTAAAGTAAATACCTCATTGTTAAACAGATAAAAAAATGTAACCCTGCCTATAATATAAGCAGACCTTCCTCTGTATTTATCAATAAGGACTCTATACTTAACACAATGTTAAATTTATGATTAATCCCTTTCCTATTGTTAGGTCTACCACTATCAGAACAATGCCACGCCCATGGTGATGATGGTCCCTGCACCTGGTCAGCAAACTGGTTAGTTTATTTAACATTCTTTTTGAGAAAAAAATATATCTGGGCTGTTACTAGAGCTAATATCATTCAGCAAAAACTAAACAAATTTGCGGATCGGAAACAAATCATAAAGTATGATTATATTATTTAGAATAATATATAGTTACTTGAATTATGATTACTTTTAATGCATGTATTACAGACATTGTGCTTTACTATTGAAGCACTGACCGGTCATACAATTATCATTTTAATGAAAAAATATATACAAAGAAGAGTGAGATTTTTGTTGTTGCAATCATAAGTCATAGATAAATAAGATCTTCAAAATAACACTTTTATTCTGCAGCTTGCCCTTTCTTTGTGAGATTTCGTTTTATGGTTCAATTTTCATCATAAAATTGTGTGTCAACTTTAAGATGCTGAAGGCGTGAAAGATTGTTTTCGATAAGAAAGTAGAGAGAGTGAAAGCTACAGTTTTTTAACTCGCTGGGCACAATCTATAGAGATGTATATTTCCCAGCTTTAAAGGGATAGAAGTCATCAAAGGGGAAGCGATAAAGAGGGCTGCCATAGACATGTGGCCACTATGAACAGGTCGTCAGCTGTACACATCCATGGTAACACGTGTACCTATGTTAATTTGGAGATAATCTATTTATGTTTATATAATATATATACATGCTAAATCATTTCTTAATTTGGTAGCTATAAGCAGGGAGTCGCTACGACAAGTTTGACTTCATTTGAATACTGATAACATCTTTATTCTCTTTGTGTTTTTGCCAGGACAACCATTGTTATATCACCAGCCCCCTCCAGTCAATCAACCCCTGGGATCTTATCCCGCTCCAGTGGCCTACCCCCAGGGTGGACCTCAACCAAATTACAACATGGGAGCACAGGCCCCTCCCCTCTACAGTGAAGTAGGGCCTGACACTCAGACAGCACTGCCTGCCAAGATGTAAATTATAGAAGATGCGGTTTCAGCAAAGTGTGAGGGCCTGGATCGAGGTCATGACACTTTACGAGAAATAAACGAAATTCATTGATACAAACTGATAAAGTCTGATAAACACTGCAAGGAAGTATATAAAAACGGATCAGATAATAGAAGGAAGGCACATTAATTGGAATTCCGTGAAAATCTAAGATCCCTTAAAAGTATATGATAATTTACTTATTTGTTGTTCAAAGAGAGGCGTGGCAAATTCATTGTTTAGTCTTTTCCACTACCGGCCGCTACGTTTGTTAACTCTCATTCAATCGCACATTTTAGCTTCTTTGTAGTCTGGGCCTCATTGGTAAACACTTATTGTAGATATTTTTCATTATTTGAAATGTATAATTCTTGCCAAATACTAAAATAGGATAAACTTGCTATTAATTCTACCATCATATGACCTGAAAATGATGTCGGTAGACTGTATTTCACAGAAGACAGTATTTAGTCAATAACTTGAAATGGCTGTAAGAAAAAAATCTCGATAAAAGACAGCCCTTCTATGGTTCACCATTGACATGTAAACCAGAGGCAAAAATACCCCTTTCAATATAGGAAAAGTGTACCTTTTTATTTCTAAAAGGTGCCCGTTTCACACTATTAGATGTGCCCCTTAACACCTCTGATAAGCGCCCCCTTCACCTCGGATAATTGCCCCTATTCAAATCTGAGAGGTGTCCCTTTTAATTAAGTATCTCTTTTCCTTTGTAAGAAGTGCCCCCTTCCCTTATGATAAGTGCTACTTTTATTCTTAGATGAGTGTCCTTATTCACCTCTGATAAGTGCCCCTTTCCCCCTCTAATGACTGCCCCTTTCATTTTTGAAAATGTGCCCGTTTCACTTTGTCACGTGCGCAAATGTGTAGACGTCTTGGCTGAAGATACAATGTACAGCTTTAGTTAACCCGCAGTCATCTTCTAGCATAAGTTGGTTCCCTAATTCAAATCATGAAATACCTAACCCCAACCGTAAAGATTACCAACAAATCTTCGATCGTAATCCAAGTCTCTTTGCCTATAGCCTGGAGCAAAATTCGCTGCAGAAAATATCAGATCACTTTAAAGTCATGATACGAATGTGTGTACGTATATTAAGAATTAATACATTTTCTCATTGTTATAGATAAACGTGATATATTCTGTATTTGTGAAATCATGACTTGGTGTGTTAACGATTAAACATTTGGGTTGCTTAAATGAGGTCAAAGGGTAATTCTAGACAAGGTGAAGTTAATTTTAGGATCGTTCCTTTATCAATAGCATAGACAACATGTTGTAATCAATTTGCACTTACATTGTGTTCTATGAAAGTCTTAATGCTTAAAACTATTTTATTCTCTCTTTTTTTTTCTTTTCTTTTCTTTCATTTTCTTTTCTTTCATTTTCTATTCATATTGATAATACATTATGAAGTGCGCTAACTAGATGAATTATATGGGAAATGAGTTTTAAAGGAATAAGCGAGTTCGTTATTAGGATTTGCGCATGGGCAGATAAGGGTTATTCGTACCCAAATTGTAAAACCATTAAGACGAATACTCGGATCGTGTTCATGACAGTTATGTAATCAGTATTCATTTATGCACCAACAGTACATTTATCTGATACACAGGTGGAAGTATTCTTCTCAAGAGGCAAACAAAAGGTATTCATGAAGCACCTCCATCACTTCGGCAGTGATTATTCTAAAATGCACACGTGGGAAGTATCCATCGTGTCTAATATATGTGGATATTTCGGGGTCAAGCAGTCCAGAGCTATTTACGAACTCGCTTATTGGTTCCTGAATAAAAGAAAATCCTGCTTAGCGTTTACCTTAATGCAATGCCAAAGTTATATAATATAT
The DNA here is from genome assembly GCA_035222895.1 of Strongylocentrotus droebachiensis. Lineage (NCBI taxonomy): Eukaryota > Metazoa > Echinodermata > Echinoidea > Camarodonta > Strongylocentrotidae > Strongylocentrotus > Strongylocentrotus droebachiensis. The sequence goes on from JAVYIG010011318.1 coordinate 44,135, forward strand.
GTATACATGTTATATTATGTCTTTCTGTATAAAGTATATAAATTTACTATATGCACTTGTAGTAGGAGAATAAATAAAATTTTAAGAGGTAAAGAGTGATGGGGAAAAACGAAATGATTTGATTCTTTATTGGCATGTCCTACATTTAGGCCTACTACAGAATTAACCTTACCCTTTTTTTTTTTTTTTTTTTTTTTTTTGGGGGGGGGGGGGTTATTGTTTGTATTGGTTTTTATGAGGGACGGTGTTCTAATGGCTACTCTGGCTACTACTTGTATATTGTCTTTTATGTTTGTGAGAGTATGTGAAAAAATGACGAATTTGAATTAGGGCAAGATTGGTCTGCACAAAGTCGAGTTGCAAGCTGCATTTGCGCAAGCACGGAGTATTTATTTAGTGTATTTCTGGGAATGAAAATTAATATACATTTCACTAACATAAATGACAACCTTGGTCTTTTTTATTTAAGTATTTATTTATATGTTTACTTGTTTATCATTTATTTATTCATTTATCATTATTATTTATTTTTTTAAGAACTGAAGATTTGAATTTGAAGATGTCATTCGTTGTTATGAATTAATTTCATGCACAGCCAACTATTTACCTGAGAAACCAAGTGATGACTTTCCTGACAATAAGAGCCTGCAAAGTTGAAATAGCCGATATAACCAGGAAGATGTAAGAAAAGACATATTAGACTAGAATTATAGTGGGCATAACAATCTAACGAATTAGATGTAATTCTTCGATAAACGTTTATCTGTAGTAAATTAATGACAAACCTTGCACAGGTGAAAAGAAATGATACCAATGGAAGAATGATTTAACACTGCATACAAATATCCCTAGGGTAGACACATAATTATAATGAATGCAAGAATGAATATGAGAAAGAGAGAGAGACAGAAAGACAGACAGACAGAGAAAGAGACAGAGAGAGGGGGAAGCAAGGGTGGTGGCGCGACTTCCAAAGTGGGTGGGGGGGGGGGTGGGGGTGGGGGTGGGGGCACCTACAAAGGGAAATCTAAAATGACATTGATATATACCCCGACATTGTGAATTCAATACCAGGGATGATTTCAATATTTGTTTCTCTTTATACCACATACATGATATTGCTTAAGCAACATACTTTACAGTTGGGTGTGATGGTCTGAATATGCATCTGCGAGCGAGGAAACATTTAAAGATTTGTGAGGTCATTCTCATAACATTATCCGAAGTCGCTTTAAATTAGGGGAACGTTTAATGATGGGTGGGAAGGGGACACTTATCGAAAGGGATGATACAGTTATTAAAAAAGTACAAATGGCAATTATCAGAGGTTCAAATGGGGTACTTCTTACACCTGAAAAGAGGCACTCACCAGGGATGACAAAGGGCACTTATGAGAAAAGTAAATGGACAATTGTCGAAAGAAAAATAGCACCATCAGATTATGATAGGAGCATTTATAAGAGTTGAAACGGGTCATTTGTGAAAAGGGGATAGAAAGGAAAAGGGGCACGTAGAATTGTTAAAAGGGAAATTATCAGAGACTGAGAAAAGGGGCACTTATCTCACCTGAATAGGGGCACTGACCAGACATAAAAAGGGGCAACCAAGTACATGAAAAATGGGGCACTCGTAATAAAGGAAAATGTGCATTTGTTGAAAGCAAAGGGGCACCGATCAGAATTTAATAGGTGAAAGAGTGCAATTATAATAAAGGAAATGCGTATTTATTGGAAGAAAAGGGGCACCGATCAGATATTGATAGGGGCATTTATCATAGGTGAAATGGGGCATTTAAGAGAAGGGGGAAGCGGCTCTTATTCAAAAGAAAAAGAGGCACATATTAATTTTAACGGGGCACTCATGAAAAGGAAAAAGAGCATTTATCAGAAAATAAAAGGGGCAGTTTTTAGAGAAATTGGGCACTCATCAGAGATGAAAAAGCACTTATCAGGAGGGGAAGGGGCACATGTCAAGGTAGAGCGAGCATCTCTAATATTTGAAAAGGGGCAATCATCGGAGGTGAAGGGGGCACTTATCTGAAGTGAAAAGGAGTCACTTTTTGTTCCTGAAAAGGGAGACACCTATGAGAATTAAAAGGGACACTTTTCATACGTGACAGGGTCATTTATGAGAATGGGAAGGTACTCTCTGTTTTTTTTTATGTGGGCACTTTTCATAAGTGAAAAAGGGCCCTTACTAGAGATTTAGAAAAGGCACTTATGAGAAGCAATGGACACTAATTGCAAAGGAAAATGTTAACATTTTCGAAGGAAAAAGGACACCTGTCAAAATAAAAGGGGCACTACTCGACGGTGAAAAGGAGAGGCATTTTTACAAATCAATAGGGGCACTTTTCCTATGCACAAAGGGGCACTTTAGGGGGAGGGGAAACCGGGGCAAAGTGGTACGCGGGGCAAAGTGAAAACCGCCCGGTAAATTTTTGTTTACGCTACCATCTATCTAAGTTCATGTGCCAATAACACTGCCACGAGGTTGCATCGTTTTTTTTTTACCTGAGTTGCGCGAATACGTCAGCTTTGTGTACTTTTGACGGAAAATATCGGTTTTTCATTAAAAAAAAACGATAATTAATATAAATATATTATCTGCTAAAATACTTAGTTTCTGCCAAATTATAGCGAAAGCCATATTAACAAAAGAGAAAAGCAGTGTCTTAGTATTCAAAATACGCAAGGAAACCGTTTTACCTTCTAGACTTCACTGTCAGACACTATTGAGTGACTGACTGACAGACATCTTTTTTTCGTTGGTAATAACATACATAAAATGAGCTATATAACTCACTACTTGTAATGGCCAAAATTAAAGTGATTGAAACTTGTGCAGCACAAACTGTACGACCGTTTGGTAACAGGGTCTGAAAATCAGACTTTTACTTAGGTGATTGCAATCACTTAAAGATACTATGTCCCTTTTGCAGCCAATATTAAATCCTGTAGAACTTTGCAGGAATTATGAATATGTCATGTATGTCATATCTGTGAAATTTAAACGTTAGCAGTGTCCTAATATTCAAATTATGCAAGGAAACTCGTTTACTTGCTAGACTTCACTGTCAGACACTATTGACTGACTGACTGGCTGTTTTTTCTTCTTTGGTATAAACATACATAAAATGAGCTGTAAAGGGTACATGAGCATTTTAGTGCGGTACGGTATGTAATCCCGTAGAATTTTTGTGCCAAAGTTGATTTTTTTTTTGTTGCTGTTTTGGCTTCTAAAGGGTCCCAATTGGCCAAAAATGATGGGGTTCAAATTTTCAGACCCCTCCTTCATTTCCTGGGGGGTCCTAGACCGGGAGCCAGTGGGGGCCAACCTAGCTGGGCAGGAAACCAATTTTCATGAGCACAGATGTAAAGATCGCATAGCTCCACATAACAAATTGACCGTCTGGCATGTTTTAAGCGGTGGGTGTGGCCAGGGGGACGCCCCCACCAAAAAAGTGTCCCTTTTGACGACAAAATATAATTGTGTAAATAATATTTTAGGAAACACAATGAGTTTGGTGTCATATGAAAGAGAGTTAAATTATCTACATTTTGATACCAATTTCAAAGAATTTGGGATTAATTAACATCGCAAATTTAAGAAAAAACATGATTTTTGTGATATTTTTCGAAAAATTTAATTTTATAAAAAACATTATTTTCCATATATCAAAATTGGAGAATTGCATTTTTTCATAACTTTCCAGGAATTTGCTTATGTACAACGACAATATCCTGTGCGAGGGAGAGGTTAATATATCGTTTCAATACAAAGTTATAGCAATCCAAAGTTATTGATTTGATATCCACAAAAACAACATTTTTGCCTACATGTGTAATAACTGTATGCATATACGTGCATTAGTGTATTACGAACCTGCTTGGTGTGTTTACATCGAGTTTTAAAGATAACTTTGAACTAAAACCTCTAATCACCATGTATGTGGTGTCAAACGATGGATAATTAAAATACCTTCATTCTGATATCAATTTCAATGAGTGATGTAGTGTGTGAAATATAAATTTTGAGCCAAAAAGGTGCTTTATTGTAGATATTCCTCTGATTTTTGCCAGTATATCGGTACGTATATTAACTGGACAAAAGTGATTAGACATTTTATTCAGCGTCTCTTTGGTGATCTCGTACATTCACTGTGCTGATTTTCCGTGAGATTTGTAAGGGTGTACATGCAGCTGCTTTTGTGGTCTATAACTTCAGTCAACATGGCAGCACGCAACGGTAATTACTCTCGAGATTTTCAGCTTCAGTTTGATATAAAACTTGCCATATTTCACAATTTGAAACAATCCTTTTTCACCACTTTTATTGTCGTTATTTTTGTAACATTTCACAGCTATTTTGTACCCGGAATTTCGCTTTTGGTTCCTGACTCTGGTACATAATTAATTTGTTTACTTTGAGATTCGTTGGAAAGATGAAAAGTCACTGATCAAAATAATGTCAAAACCTAATTGACGCAAAATCATGTTTTCTTTATAATCATAGTAATTAAGACCCTAAAAACCCGGAAATTACCAATTTGTTCTTTCTATGATGGCGCGAAATTGTGTGATTTCATACTCGTGCACGCTCGCCGTCTGAGCAATGGCAATGCATAACTGATTATTAAACTCCAGGGAGCTCCGCCGCGCCACCGACTGGCCGAAAAAAATAAGAAAAATGATTAAAAAAGAAACATTGAAGAAAAGATTTATCTGGAAGGCAGGTCGGTGACGCACTTGATCGAGGGTCCTTAGATTGTTGTCATGACTGCTTGCGCGCAGGTGCATTACCAGCAACGCCACAAGGCAGAACATATGTGACGTAGTTGACGTATTTGACCAATCAGAACTCTCTATTATCACATCGGCAAAATTGACTACTTCTATTAATTATTCATAAACATTCGCGTGATTTTTCTTGGTTCCTGACTCTGGTACAGCGTAAATTATATTAATTTTGATATCATTGTAAAGAAAAATCTTTATGCTTTATGCTGATTATAACATCTTCGTGACGCAAGAATAATTTCTATGTGAAAATCAGCCCTACTCTTAAGATAGATTTATCGTAAAAAAAAAACATTTTCTAGGCGAAATATCTGTTCCCAAAATATATTGAACATGATTGTTATATAAGTAAACATAAAGTGCAACGTCTTATCTGTAAAATAAGACCAATTTCATGAGAAATGAACAATTATAAAGGCAAAAACTGCTGATCGGAAAGACCGTTTGCATATGCAAGACACGTAAATTCTTGCATACGTGCTGAATAAAATAAAGGGTTTTCGCACCGGCTGCGGTCTGACTGCATACCACTTTCTCAAGTAATCTCATTTATGACTGACAGATGATGTCACAAGGGGAATGAGATCTGGAGGTTTTTGGGGTGGAGCTAAGCAAGTTTGAAGAAAAAAATATTTTAAAAAAATATTTAAAAAATCTATTAAACAAATTCAGAAGTTTAAATATCAAAATATGAGATGTATGCAGGACTGCACACAAACAGGTATACACTTGTATTTCGATGTCATGGGCACTTTAAGTCGATTTGACAATTCTCGCTACCCCAAATTGCGATTCTGCCGAGATCCGGGGAAAATCCTGAAAACGCGCATTGCATTATGGGATAGCTTTTCGACATTACAGCTTCCTGTGCAGGCGCTATATTACTAGGCGCGATAGCGCAAACGTAAAACGCAACGTGTATGCACCGAATATGTCGTCTGCTCGGTCTTGTTTTTTTTTCGCAAATATTTCAACGTTTATTTGAACATTTCATTCGTTGTTTTTTGCGTCTTTTGACATCAGTGACGATGGTTTTCTTTTGTGAGGCTGCACAGTGCTGGGCTCATGATTCCAAGCGTAAGAACCCTGATTTTAGCGTGCGTGAAAACTCTGCACAGCGAACACAGGCGCTAGCGCCAGCGGGATGGGACTCTATACCGGAAGTTGTAGTGACGACCCGAGAGAGTGAAAATTACCTCGTTTCGCGAATTTCGAGATTTTCGTACCTATTTAGGGTAGCGAGAATTAATGGTAGTTATTTTTCCACTAAAAGCCATTTTCAAGCCCTTTCGTTTTGAGGGAATTTAACCTTTTCATTTTCATGGCCTGCAAATGGGACATAAGAGCTTTAAAGGTACTTATGTCCCATTTGGAGGCCAACAAAAATGAAAAGGTTAAATTCTAGAAATACTTACTTGGGTATACTTGGGTGTAGAGACTGGAAGCTTCGCTTATTTGTCCCTCTTTACTGTTGCATCCCGTCGTAAGTATGGTTCAAACTTTATTGGATTGTTTCTCCAATACCTTTCTAGGGATGACTTGAATTGGTTAATGGTGGTAGTATTGACTACTTCCTTAGGCAGGGCATTCCAATTGTTTACACTCCTTATTGAGAAACTATACTGCCTAAGTCTTGTGTTAAAACGTTGTTTAACAATCTTGAAATCATGACCTCTTGTTATTGATCCAGTGGCAAGTTGGAAGAAATGTCCATCTAACTAACCCAAATTTATTAATAACGAACAAATCCATTAGACAGTGTGGTCCGGATATTTGGAATATTTTTCCCGACAACATCAAATTTTGGCCAACCTTCTATTCCTTGAAAGCCACACTTAAATGAATAAAACAATCATACGCCAAACACTCTAAATTTGTATAATAGCTTTGTCTGAAACCACGACTTAATATTCCTTTTACTCAACTGCCGTCTGCTGCACCCGCACTTGCAATTGCACTTCACCCACTTGATAACCAGGTTTTACCATGGACGTATTACGGATGGACATTCATCGTTTTCTTAACAAATTCATTGTGATTGTCTCCGTCAATGTCGTCTCAATAGGGACTTTTAGAATGAGTGGACGAGAACACGACGAACGCCGACTGATCATGCGTGTCAACGTACTCAACTGCCCATGTTGACTACAATTAGAAATCTTTTAGATTGCACTCGACGATATACATGCATGCAGGAAGTAACACTATGAACATGGCAGACAAAGAAAGAGGACAAAATATACAGTTCCACATTCTACCCTCAACAATAGGCCATTTTCGTAATGTAACCAAATTTAATGCATAGGTCTTTGTGAAGTGCCTCAATACAAATTATTTCATTCACCTGATAGGAATAATAGTATTTCAATAGTCAGAATGCAACTGCATATATTAAGTGTTGCTAGGTAGGTATAATGTTTGTCCAACCTGGCAACAAAATGCAGTTAGGATCCTGTCTATTGAAATACTATTGAGGCACTTCACAAAGACCTATGCATTAAATTTGGTTACATTACGAAAATGGCCTATTGCTGTGGTAGAACATCCCTTCACTGCTATTATGCAAAAATGTGTAGAACAGGTGAATATGCATGTGACACCTGTTCTACACATATGTACATAATAGCAGGGAAGGGATGTTCCTTTGTCTACCTGAGGAACTGTGTATTTTATGCGCACGCGGCATATACTAGTATTGTACTAGATTTAGGAAAATCAAGGTTGACACCCTCTCGATCGCCGACTGAGACGACGTGACGCATGCGCAGTGCCTTAAAATGACGTCACACGTTGCAGTCAAAGCTTCAAACGTGCAAATCTAAAAGTCCCTAATAACATTCCGTACACGTTTCTTCACTTTGGTCTCATCATGGTCGCCGGCAAAAAGCCGGGACAGAATCAAGATAGTGATTTTACACATGTTAATCTAAATGCGCAGAAGATAATTACTCGCCTAAATCATGGAAAATCGATGTGCAGTTCTGGCTTATAATCGGAAATTGTTGTTCCGTGTACTGTACATGTATTTAATTTTGAAGAACATGTTGATATTACCAGATAGAGGTTATTTTTGGATTTTGGGGTTTGTGATTTAAAATCCCGTTTCCCCCTATTTCCTCATAATATTCCAGAGTTACAACGCACAGGGCTGATAGTGGCCTTCTAATTGTTTGATAAGGTGATAGGTGTGTGCGAAAGTTTGCGAATCAGTAATAATACAAACCAAAATCGTCTGCTTTTCAACTTTGCTGCTCCCCATTGGGGATGCTTTCATTTAAGACACACTCTTACAGAGCACACCATCCAAACAAAACCCAAGAGAAGGAAACTGCTCCGTTGTCAATGACCGAAAATGCTTACGCAGTCGTTATTGTTAAAACAGCTGAATGTTCTCATTTAGATGCACATAATCAGAAGGCGGTGACTATCATTGGATCAAACAAAAGAATCACGTTGAATGTCCATCCATTATAGGTCCATGGTTTTACCAAGGCACTGCACCCACTTGATCACTAGGTTTTACCAAGGGAGTTTTGTTGCTGAGTCTTTTTTTTTTCGTCTTTGTTTTCACGAGGCCGCCATCAATTTCCAGTCTAACCGCTCACGATGGCGGTCTCCTGCGTTCTGAAATGTATCTCTTAATTAGTTCAATGAAAAATATATACAAATATCCGTTGTACTTGTTTGTATGCTTTGTATTATGGTTATTGTATAATATAGGATTTCCCGGCCAAATTCGCGTGTTTGTCATTCGAATTCATTTACTTTGCATTTAAGTTAGCGCAGATCGGACTTGCCATGCCAATTATCATTCAATTTTCCAGTTTTTGTATTTGATTTAGGATTTTGTTCGAAGGGTTTCATAGATCTGTCATTCAATTTAGAAACTGCTCAACTAGCATTCAAATTAATATTCACTTGTCGAAGCGTAATTTTTATCATTCAAATAACACCTGTCATTCGTATTCGTAATATTTTAATTCAAGTTAGGAATGTTAGGGGGAAGAATTGCGACAAACTTTTACAGTTTTTAAATAATGCAGTTAAAATGCATGATTTGCCATTCCATTATTCCATTTATTTATTTTCAGGACAATGCAGATGGGTGTAGTCAGACATAAAGTAAAGAAGGGGCGAAATCAAGGGATATGGCATTTCTTCACGGATATGTTCATATACCCGGGAAAGGTGGGGGTACCCTCAATGTGAAAGTAATTCACATCGTCTCTTATACCCAGCACACCCCTCTGTTTTTCTTAAAGAGTTTCATAGTTTACTTGCCCGCCAGCAGATCGATGGCTAAAGACATGGCTAAATAATGAATCATGTTCAAATTGTTGACTCTAGTCCCTACCCCAGTCACAATATTGTATCCTCCTTCCATAATGAAATTATGATGAAATTATGATAAATTTATATTGAAACATATAAAGACAAACAACTTCCTTACATGAACATTTACAAATATACTGAGACCATCATGTCCGTAGATGCAATTCGTTTTTTTTCTTCTTAACAATCAAACTTAAATGCTGATGAATATCATATAAATCTAATAAGTATAAGTGCATAAATGCAAGAAAATGAAATATGATGAAATACAAATGAAAAAACAATCTTGAAAGAAAAAGAATGAGCTATAGAAAGTGTGTAATAAACGAGAAATGTATATTGACCATCAATTTAAGTGCACAAAGTGCTAATTTGAATGCTACAAATGAATTAGAATGCCAGAAGTACACCGTCGCGTTGTCAGAAAATCGTGTTGCGCCAAATCGAATGACCAAATAGCGAAAGAAGCGCATTGTTCATTAATTTGAATGAAACATACGTAGATTCTAACGAAAATTCCATAGATTTTAAAACTAGAAAAGGGAATATAAACCCAAGATATACCTGACTGCACTAAAACCGTCGAATTTGAACGCAAGACAAATTAATTTTAATGACAAACTCGCGAATTTGGCCGGGAAATCCTATATTATTAGACATTATTTGCTATGTATGTAATACTTATGTAAAAATGTAAAAAAATGCATGTATTTGTTATTTCAACGCAGAGAAAAAATCAATCAAACGAAAAAAAACACTTTAGGTAATATAGCCTCCACAACATGGTAACGGTGCTTGCATGGTTGGCTTGAAAATTTCTATCATGCCTATTAACAGCTCTCTCCTGTTAGTCTGCCGTCACAGACTTAAACTCATTTCCATCATGTATTTATCAGAGCCTATATGGTGGAGCTCTGTCAATCTCTAGCTGTGTCAGCCTATATGGGGTGGAGTACCAGGCGCGGATCCAGGATTTTCCAATAGGGGGTGGGGGGGGGGGGGGGAGGGGGGGCCGGAAATTTGAAAATTGCGCAGACCGTTTTTTCAACTCAACATACCAATACTGACAAGGTCATATTAGGCCATGTCAAAAAACATACATGTTTAGTGTCCCCGCCCGCTTCCTTTTTTGGGGCCGCCTCCTATTTTTTTATTTTTTTTTATTACCAGGCGCGGATCCAGGATTTTCAAATAGGGGGTGGGGGGGGGGGGGGAGGGGGGGGGGCCGGAAATTTGAAAATTGCGCAGACCGTTTTTTCAACTCAACATACCAATACTGACAAGGTCATATTAGGCCATGTAAAAAAACATACATGTTTAGTGTCCCCGCCCGCTTCCTTTTTGGGGGCCGCCTCCTATTTTTTTTTTTTTTTTTTTTTTTTTATTACAAAAAAAAAAAAAAACAAAAAAAATTGTCGGCCGCCATCTTGAAAAATAGCCCGAATGACAGGGAAAATGTACCGAGCGGCCATTTTGAAAAAAAAAAAAAAAAAAAAGGGCCTCCTCCTTCCTATTTTTCGAAAAAACAGGACGCTAAACATGTTTTTTTTTTTATTTGGCCTTTGAAGCACCATACCGGTACAATTTTTGACATTTTCATCGGTGGGGGGGGGGGGGGCAGAAGCCTCTTGCCAGAAAAAGTAAATTCTGGGTTTACAATTCGGCTAGTGAGCGAAGCGAGCGAGCAAAAATTTGGAGCATCATATGTATTTTGTGAAAGTGTTATTTATCACTAAAGCAAAAAAGAGAAAAGATATCAAAAATTCATATTCGGGCAGCTCGCTGTTCCCCTCCCCCCCCCCCCATTACACGCGAAGCGCAGAAGCTTTGATGTTTCATGAAATTATTATTCTCGACTCTTAAATAATCCTTAATCTAAATTCAGTTCCTCCCCCCCCCCCTCACGCGCAAAGCGCGGGAGCTTTGACGTTTCATTAAATTATTGGAGAAAGAAGATGATTCGTTGTTCCATTATGTCTGAATTCAGATTTTCCCCGCCCGCGCGTAGCGCGTAAGCTTCTGACGCTTCATTAAATTATGAGAGAAAGAAGACGATTCGTTGTACCATTCTCGACTCTTAATCCTTGTTTGAATTCAGTTTTCCCCCTCTCGCGCTAAGCGCCGAAGCTTTGACGTTTCTTTAAATTATTGGAGAAAGAAGATGATTCGTTGTTCCATTCTCGACTCTAAATCCATGTCTGAATTCAGATTTTCCCCCGCCGGCGCGAAGCGCGGAAGCTTATGACGTTTTATAAATTAAAAGAGAAAGAAGACGATTCGTTGTTCAATTCTCGACTCTTAATCCTTGTTTGACTTCAGTTCCCCCCCCCCCCCCTCTCGCGCGAAGCGCGGAAGCTTTGTCGTTTCATTAAATTATTAGAGAAGAAGACGATTCGTTGTACCATTCTCGACTCTTAATCCTTGTTTGAATATTTCTTTCTAGCTATATTTCTAAATTTCCTGGGGTACGTGTCCCCCTATTGGGCCCAGGATCGCCGCCCTGTCAATGACTACGAACATGAATTCAAATACCAACAAAAACGAGTTGGTATGAGCTGAATTCAAATGAAGGGCAGAATAAGAGTTGTGAAGCGGCCCTACCGTTAATTAAAAAAAATTACTGTTGAGTATAATGGCTTCTATTTAAAAGACATCCAAAATATTATGCACATTTCAAATTTTTCACTAAAGAGTGATGACCTTTGTAGCGCAGGGGCTGTTTTTAACGTTTAACTATGAATCCGCAGCTCGAGATTTTATGCGGCCGGCCCGGCCCCCTCTATTCAATTACGTTCCCAAGCCCTCTGGAATGACCCCAAATCTCCCGATTACAGTTTTTTCCCCTTATTCGTCGTTACCGTCACTTAGCGCCATTTCCTTGTCTTTCCCCCTTTCTCACCCGACTTTTCTCTCTCTCCCCCCCCCCCCCAGTTGTATGTTCCCTCTATTTGAAAGCACCCCTGTATCTCCGGTGTGTAAAGTCAGTAAGGGCCGGATTTTTTGTGTATTACGGGCCGGACAAATTCGGTCCCTCCGACCCCGGAGTGGGAGGGAGGGGGGCGGGGGGGGGGGGGCTTTATCTCTTTTCTTTTCTCCTTTTTTTTTCTCTCTCTCTGTTTCTTTTCTCTTCTCTTTTCTTTTCTCTTCTCTTTTCTTTTCTCTTTTCCTTTTTTCTTCTTCTCTTCTCCTCTCTTTTTTCTCTTCTTTCTTCCTCTCTTTTCCTTCCTTTTTTTGCGCGCCAATAGGGGGGGGGGCGCGGCCGTTCCCCCCTCCCTGGATCCGCCACTGGAGTACGTCGTTACTCTTAGAGTTCAGACCAGGGTCCCGTCCATGCTAGTCAGATTCAGTCCGTTCGTTCTTTTTATCTCCCGCACACAGCGTGGTCTCTCCACTGATCGCGCAATCCCCAAATTTCCGTCCACACGAGGTCCAGATTTAGAGGAATGGCTAGGTCTACTTTCAACGTTGAGTGTGTGTTATTTTATCAGCTGATTGGGTGCGCTAAACGAAATCGGTACAGAGCACTGATCTCTACGGAAAAAAAATTCCGTAGAGATCAGTGGTACAGAGGCTTAGAGGAATGGCTAGGTCTACCGTTTCAACGTTGAGGGGGTGTTATTTTATCAGCTGATTAGGTGCGCTAAACGAAAACGGTACAGAGGCTGGACTACGTCCATGCATGCTCAGCTACTATAATATATCTATCAAGAGAGCTGACAATTAAGGGTTTGTAATATGTACTCTCCTGTTCGTCATATTGGCTTCACCCTCACACTAGCCTTTTGACAAGGCCTCGTGACTCTGGCTATTTTACACCTCAATCAGCGGCTGAGATGAGTCTAAAGACCGGGGTGAACGAGCGATCGAGTGGCTTAAGCCACGAGGCCTTTTGGATCTGGATTTTACTGCTCGGCATGAATTATTCATGACTTTGGATTAATTGACCAATCAGAATGGCCATCTCCCAGTTGATTTCGTTCATGATTCGTTCATTATCAAACATGTAAGAAAAGGTACAAGACGTTGTTTTGCTTATGAGATGAACATATAAATGATGAATACAAAATATCACATCCAAATCTATTTCACTTCCAATTACAATAAAATAGGAAGAATTTGATGACTTGAGCTAACAATTGTTAGTGAGATAATTGGATTTTTCCTGTATATGAAATGAACCAGTCCAACCCGTTTCGTTCAATGTTAGGTATTCGTACTACGTAGAGTTTACTGTAAACAAGATGGATAATATATGCCGACGTCACGCGATGATACGATCGGTGATTGGACGCTACCATTTCGGTAGAGAATTCCAGTCGGAAACAAAGGTTAACATAAGAAATCCAAACCAGATTACATAAAGGCCACTTGGCTCGTCCACTCGCTCTGGAGTTCACTCGGGTTTTGGCGACCTTGTCTCTTTTTAGTAGCTCGGCGTCTATCAGACATGAGGCCTTGTCCTAAAGGCTACCCTTACACTGGTCATGGATCCGTGAACTGTAGTTGCACATACAGTAGTATAAGCCTACAATCAAGTCCATGTAGTTTGTATACTTTCCATAATCATTGAATTTAATGACGGCTTGAATTTGTTTGAGATCCATGACATTACTTTTTTAACATTAATTGTTTCTAATAAATTGACAGGATTCATTCCTGAATTAGTCATCGGTCCGCCATGCAGCATGACATATTACATCACCAAAAGCAAATAGACACGATCGAGGCTTATAATTATGACCCTGATGTTAACATAATGTTCAAGTTGTAGTTTTGTGAAAAGAGGGTACATGCATGCAAGGGATTGATGCATATTCCGACTCCCTGAATTAACTAGGGAGGGGGCCCTCCCTGGATCCGCCACTGTATCACTATATTGATGATACCACCTTTGGTACGGTGACGCGATCCGAACACAAGTGACCCCAGTTTGCACCGCTGCACAGTGGGCCAGGGAGGAACCAAAGTGCGCCAAAACTCATGTTTGGGGATATTTTTTGTATAAGTACAGAGGAAATGTTTGGATTTCCAGGGATTTTCGCTTACATTTTATTACAACATTTTCTCTGATGTCTAAGCTTTAAGTTGATACGAGATTTGGCTGCCCGATTCTGCCCGTTATTATGTTAGAGCCGCTTTCCTTGCAACATTGCCCCGAAAAATGTTGTTTATTTGGTCCGCGGTTGTCAGAACAAGTGTCACGTGCCCCCTCGCGCCGTGATTTATGACCACGAATACTTCATGATTCAGCAGCGGACCAAAAAAAACAACACATTTTTCGGGGCAATGTGGCAAGGGAAATCGGCTCTTACATAACAACGGGCTAGATCGGGCAGCCAAATTTGGTATCAACTTGAAGCTTAGACATCAGGAAAAATTGTGGTATTAAAATTCGAGCGGTACACTCGCGGAGATCTAAACATTTCTTCTGGATTTATAAAAAACATGGATAATTAGTCCATTTTTCAGTGAATTACCGTATAATATATCTGAAGATTGTGTTACTATTAATTTTTTAACCGATTCATTAAACGAAATGAACTATCAGCAATATGTGAAAGCAATTTCATATCAATAACTTAAAAACTTCATGTTGAATTGAAAGATTTATAAAATAAGTCACTTTTGCACTAAAACTGTGAATATGTAGTTTTTTGCTGTTTGAAGTAGTAAATTTATACCCTTATTGTGCATACCGGAATTAAATATTGCACTAAGGTATTCCTCTATGTATAAACCTTTCAATTGGGCAAGAAAAAAATGAAATAATACATTTTTGGCGCACTTTGGTTCCTCCCCTGCCCACTGTGCGCTGCAGTATATAGCCTACATCTATACTCTTACTGTACGTATACTGCATGCTTATTATTATTATTTTGTCGACAACAGTGTTCATGCTGCGTTTATTGTAGAGTCATTCATACATATCGAGAAGAACTGGGATTTCTAAGCTTTACTAGTTCTTGATCACCATTTACTGTCAGGTAAGACATTGTTTAATATGGCTAGAATTGTTAACATGAATGACGAGCTGAAAGGCCTAACCTAAATATACTAACTATACTCATCGTAAAATACCTTGTTAACGCGTTGGACTCGTCAGTAGCAGAAAGATATCGAATATAATGGCCCCCCAACAAATAATTGTACTACTTGACTTTTCCACTGTAATAGAAACAAGACATTATACGGTCGACTATGTGACAGTGAGAGTAGGTGTTTATTTTATGTGATACAGGAGCCTTCATCTCCGTTGCTTTTTATTCACGAAAATATTGTCTTGTATTGCCCATGCACATCATTATACATTGTAATAATCTAGGTTCCATGCACAGTACTGTAAGTTGTATAATTCTAGACGTGTGGCTTGTAACGGAACATGTACATTGAGATCATGCAGTGCAGCATATGGTGTCTTTATTTGGGTACTCCAATCATTGACCCGTGTGTCCCTAACCAACCATCACTCATCATATATTAGATTACCAGGTGTGTATATTGTACATAACTTATATAATATATACACTGTTGGTCATAATGTTGGAATAATTATTTTTACCCCAATTTATTGAATGATTTTGACAATGATTTATTCCTAATAAATCTAGATAATAGTATACATTCTCAGATTTTATTGAATTGCAATTGGGGAGTGTTGTTTTGCGTGACTGCTAAAGCATGTGTGTGCTACTATGCTAATCAACTAGGGGACCTACGTCCTTAAGTCATAACTGACAGCAATGGGAACTAATGCCTCATAAAAGGGCACTAATATAGCACATCGACACGGTTTTGATCCTGGTGGCTCACAGTAACGAGGTCATTGCTTAGCCAATGAATCATGACTGTACGCAGCGGGCGCTAGGGTACTTCCACGCCCCCATAAAAACAAAAAAACAAAGAAAATGCAATAAATTTTAAATAATTAATTGCATTTTTCCCCGGCCCAGCGAGAAAATTCCTCTTAGGGCCATGCATTATAGTTCAAGGCATGCCCACATAGAAGATTTGTTTATGTTGGGGGTCGGGGCAAAATGCAATGAATTATTCAAAATGTATTGCATTTTCTCTGTTTTTTGGTTTTTGTGGGGGCGTCGACGTACCCTAGCGCCTGCTGCGTACAGTCATGATTCATTGGCTAAGCAATGGCCTCGTTACTGTGAGCCCGCAGGATCAAAACCGTGTCGATGTGCTATATTAGTGCCCTTTTTTTTGAGGTATTAATCCCCATTACTGTCAGTTATGACTTAAGGACGTAGGTTCCCTAGTTGATTGGCATAGTAGCACACACATGCTTTAGCAGTCACGCAAAACAAACACTCCTCAATTATCATTCAATAAAATCTGAGAATGTATACTATTATCTAGATCTATTAGGAATAAATCATTGTCAAAATCATTCAATAAATTGGGGTAAAAATAATCATTCCACCATTATGACCAACAGTGTATATAAATATATATATATAAATATATAATAAAAACAACAGTATAATATTTCTTTACAAAATGAACATTTTTTTGTTCATTATTTGATATGTGCCGATTGAGAGGTTATCTATTATTTAGATTAAAAAAACGTAAAGATGAGCTTTGATAAAGTGTTAAAAAAAAAAGGTAGTGAGACCGTTTTGCAAATGAAAATAATGACTAACAGACGTGAAATTTTATTTCACACTTTTTAAAACCAAATATATAATGTTGATACATACATGTATATATTAACTATACATGAGTCATCATACACTAATACGAGGTATATAATTATACATGTACTTCACAGATAACCTATTGGCTTGTATAAGACTGAAATGCCGAGTCGAAAGTTCGGTTTTTAAAACATTTTATGGCTTATTGTTATACCCTTGGCCTTACGTCCCCCTCGAGAGCATTTGATTTGGTATCACACACACACAAAATTGAAATGCTATACTATAGGCAGAGAGGTGGGAATTGTGAGGGAAGCTCAAGATCATAGTCGTCAGTTGACATTAATTTTGCTAAATAAACCATTTTGTGTAATCGTGATATGTCATGAATAATTTCATCCATTTCCTATACTGAATTTAGGACGGAGGCATGTAAAGGAGACGACCGTATTCGCATTTATATTGTTTGTCATGTCGCCCTTGAAAATCAATACTCAACGATGGTATAACTCAACAGTATTATGTACGATAATGTTTTTGTTTACATTTGAATGATTATATTCATATTTATACAACGCCTACTAAGATTCTTGCAACCTCATTGGTCAATTCTTGATCACATGACATGCGCTAAAAGTACCATTGATCCTTTCGCAGTCCTCTCCGTCACTAACGATGTACACAGTATATGGTGAGGTAAGTGACGTCAGAGTGCAATGGTACCAATGGATCAAACGAAATTGCTCTCCGCGTCACATTAAACATAAAGGTTGGTACGCGCGTGGTTTGCTGCCTGCTTAATAGTGCGCGCTCACTATCAGCAATTT
>JAVYIG010011319.1:0-61733 GCA_035222895.1 Strongylocentrotus droebachiensis
TGATGCATTTTTCACGCATGAGTGATTAACAGCAATTTGAAGAGAGGAAACCAACAATTCATTTGGCGGGCGGTATCTGAATTTCAAGGAGAAAATCACATTTCTAGAAAGTTCAATTTCTGCCCTTTCATACGACACCTCAATCAGGAAAAATGAGCTAGGAATAACAAAGTTCTGTTTGTTTACAGTTTGGATTGAAATCAATAAAAATTTGAATTTGAATTTATATGTCATTATTTCAGTTTCTTTTAAAATCCCATTGTTTCTAGCTTTGGTTTTTAAGTATTTATTGATTTTTATCCCCATGAAACATCATTCTTTACTTAATCCATCATGAACATGTATTTCCATTTATGCAACTATTTATTTCTTTGATTTTCATTTCTCTCCCCCCCCCCCTCTCTCTCTCTCTCTCTCTCCTTTCAAGTCCTCACATCACCTGGCTACCTGACTCAACTATTTATCTTGGAAAAGAAATGATAACACAAACACAGAGTTCATATAGTATGTAGACCACATTCTTATAAGTAAAAATATATTTAATATTTTCCTTAAGAGCAGAAATATGTACTGTTCTTCAAGTCTGAGACAAGAAATTAAATCATGAACGTTCAACATCCCTTCTCATAAAAATTGGGTATAGCTTTTTAAGTTTTTTTCCACAAGCTGATAAAAAATACTAGAAAATATTATTTGATCGCATGAATGGATAATTGTCTGGAAAATCGAAACAAGGGCAGACAGCATTAAAGAAAGGAACACAAAGTGAAATATGAGAAAGAACAGAAGAAAGATTTAGGTAGGAGAGACAGAACCTTTCCACAACATAAAACAAGAGAAAAAGAAACATGTTAATTTCAGTATTCATTTTTTGGCGAAGAAAAAGACCTTACAATTCAGAACAAAAAACATGCAGGTAGATGAAAAATAATATTTGGGCAGCCAGATCAGTTTTTAAACTTGCTCTACCTAAGAGGCCTGCAATTATTATTACCCCAGCAATTACCAGGTACCCATTTACACCTGGGTGGAAAGTGGCAAATGTGGATTAATTTGGATTAAGGACATTAGTGCTAGGCTGAGATTTGAACTCTAAACCCTTGAATGAGAGTCAAGTGAATGAACCACTATACACAACAACTCCACGAACATGCACCTTTC
The DNA here is from genome assembly GCA_035222895.1 of Strongylocentrotus droebachiensis. Taxonomy (NCBI): domain Eukaryota; kingdom Metazoa; phylum Echinodermata; class Echinoidea; order Camarodonta; family Strongylocentrotidae; genus Strongylocentrotus; species Strongylocentrotus droebachiensis. The sequence goes on from JAVYIG010011319.1 coordinate 1,162, forward strand.
ACAGATTTTGTAAAACAACAGAAAATGGGATTGCCCAAAATACTAGCATCAGAAAGATCATAGCACATGATTAATAAAAACATAATTTCTCTTTTATTTTGAAAGGAACTACTATGTTATTCACCATTCATGTGCACCTGATTTCCAGGGTCATTTGTTTCCATTCAATGAGTATAAAAAAGAAAACTTGTTACTTTGTATTCTTGTCTTGTATGACCCTGTCAATATTGATTAGAATTTGCACAATATACAACATTGAGGAAACTAGTTTATAAGGAATGTGTTTGAAGGCAGAAGTTCAATGGCGATCAACTGCAACTTTCCTTTTACGATGGGATCCCTGGTTTTCACCCTACATTCAAAATCAGGTTTTCAATACGCACAGGGTTTAAAGGTAATACAAAGTTTTGGTATGGGGTCATGAATTTGGTTCAAATGAACATATTGGAAGCATATGCGATCCTACAATATTCAGTGATCGTTGTGTCGCGGTTGAAATTGAGTGTAAAGTTATGAAATTGTAAAAAACAAATTATTTATGTTGTATAGCTCCCTCTCAAGGTTAAGATATTAATTAAGCTATAAAACAATATTTCTTGACTAAAATTGACCGATTAGCTATTCCAGTTTGGAAATTATATATCACAATTACATATTCTGAGATTTTTCATGGTCGCAGCTACCATTGTACGGCCGTAGGCGCTATTTGAAATTTACCAAAACTTACCAGGAGCACCGGTAGATTTTTATATTCAATTTTTCAGAAGTGTTTTAGGGGCTAAATTTTCTAGTGCTTATAAAACATCCACAGGGGCAGCCAAATATATTAAAATTGTAAAGAATTACTAATACTATCCACTCAATTTTCAACATTTTCCAAAACTTTGTATTACCTTTAACTCTCTTAGACTTTTAAAACAATGGAACACCATTCCACATTCAATCTGAATGGATAGAGCTATTTGCTAACAAACTATGTTGCATTTCAACAGGGCACACGTATGCACAGTGCTTCAATGCATTAGCTTTAGGTTGGTAGATACTTCAACTTGACTTCATGAAAAAGTTCTTCTAGACTTTGTCTGCCTCGATTGGTAGTGTTTTGTTCTGTTCCTAGCAGTTCTGGATGTTCAGTCCAAAAAGTGTTTCCAATTATGTCCTTGTGAATTTTCTTAACTGTTCTTCTTTTTTTTGTCACTGTCTTTTCATACTCTGTTCCTTGTCCACACGGCACCTCTTCTTCAACCTATAATAGAACGGAAGATAAACGAATCACATAGTTAATAAACAATGATTCACATACATTTGGAGGGTTATCAAGATTTTATAAAAGCAGCAAAGCCAGAGCCAAATTTTAGAGAAAAAAATGTCCAGATTCCATGAATGGATAGAGTACTTGTCAATGGGCACTCATCAACTAAGAGCACTTGTCAAGTTTGCACTTATCTCGAGAGAAGCTAACTACATACACTGTAGTACACTCTTGATCCGAATGTATTAAATGGCTATGTGATTAAATAATAAAAATAATATTAATGGGTACTTGATTTGTAAAACAATAATTTCTATCATATGTGACACTCCTGGCTCTCCAGTATGACAGGATTTTTTGAATGCTTTCAAAGCCTACACAGCAGCTTTTCCAAAGCTACCACCCAATTCTGAACAGATTTTCTGAGATGAACGATATTGCAACAATTTTGAATATCATATTGTAGCCTTCGTAATTCATACCGTGTTCCACACGAGTGTAGTTCCTTTCCGGAATATTTCAGGTTCAGCGTTGTAATTGATGTCAAACTGGGAGAAGAGGAGCTCGTTCTTGTCACCCGAAACAGTCCCCTTTAATAAAAACAGAGAATTTTACTATGGTAACGAAGAGAGCATCCTAAATACACCAATACAATATCAAAATGTCTTAATAGTAATACCAGTAATTTCTTTATCACAGTAATATTACATTTCAATAGTTTTTGCTACCAATGATTTATCAGGTTGGAGTCTAGGTGAAAATGCATGTCATACCATATTCAACAGTTTAAAGGCATAGTTTAACAATGTTAAATCTAAGATGCACGGCCCTACTAGTTATCAGTGTATGTCATTATGGTATAATATTGAAGCCCTAAAAGAATCGCGCTTCAAAATGATCAAGAATTGCCTCAAAAAAGTAAAAATCTTTGAGTGACTGGTTTTACCATACTCGTTTTCCCCAATAGACTGTAGTGTTATGAAAACCGTTTGGCAAAAAGTTTTCAAAATTTGTAATTACAATCATAAATATCTTAATAATCAGACAGGCGATCGGCTTGTAAAAGTCACAGGGTTCCTGACTGTCCTAAAGGTTTATAATTATCATTGCAGCATGAGCTAAATCCAGGATTTTGTTTCAGAACCTGAAACAAAGTTACCGGATCCCTTTAAAAGGGTGACTTTAAAAGAAGAACATATCAAAAGATGTGACAGGACAATGCCTTTGGAACGTGAGGCAACTCTATGCATATTCTGGATATGCCTGTAATTTCAAGCACATTTCCTGAAGAGTGAAATCTGTTTCAAATCAAATTCACCTGAAAAAAATCAAGATACTGCATGATTCTATCCCAACAGTTTGCTTCATAGTTTAACAACTATGGTGCTTTGAGCGACCTCAGCATCTAGACAGGGAATTTGTGTGTATTACAAGAAATGGCATCGACACTAACCTTAAGTCTCTGTTCTGCCTCTTTAGGTGAGCAGTCTCCTTGCTGAATAAGAGTCCAGAAACATGTATTGTACAGATTGTTGATGTGACCTAAAATATTAAAGATAGCAACAATTAGATTAGCATCATCATTCGTGAGTAGCTATGATAATCATCATCAGTTAGATGTATTTAACTTATATAAAAGATATCACTACAGATAACACAAGTGTAAATGTTCACAGACTTATATAGCAAGAAGTAACAGTAAAATTAACCATGTCAGAACTTCATAGAAATACTGCTCAAGAAGAATAATTCTTGCACAGGTAGTTTTAACATACATTTTGGGGAAATTGAATCAGCAAAAACAAAACACCACAAAACAAAAAATGTCATCTTTGTAGATAACAAAGCTCTGTGTTATAAGATACAGAAATGTGACACACGTATTACACTTTACGTCATCATTATAAAAACATAAAAAATCGCCCGGTTAACGCCTGGTGTCACATCTAAACAATGCCTTAAAGGGATCGAGGCTTTACTACTGCAGCTAGAAGGGATTAGACCACCCATAGAGCCAGCGAGGTCAGTGTGACAGGTGGCTATCTCATTAACTCAGCTCTCATTTAACATAAGAAAAAGAGGATCATGGGGGACCAACAGGCACCGATTTGGGAAGTTTTCTATATAGAGGGAGCACGTAGCTACAAGTAGGAAAGTGTGCCTTTAAAGCCCCACTGCACAACTTATAGCTACTTGCGCCCTCTATATAGCAAACTATGCGGTGACCATTGGTCCCCCATGGTCCACTTTTTCTTATGTTAAGTGAGAGCTGATTTGATGAGATAACCACCTGTCAGTGACCATGCAGGGAGGTCTAATCCCTCCTGGCCAAACTAGTGCAGATAGGCTTTAAAGTGTGAACGAGGTTTTCCACTTACAATCTGCTTGTCTCCAGCTGAGGTAGTCTCTAAGGTTCTTGTTTGATGGGTATAGGACGCACCGACCATCAAACGCTGGAGGATACTGGAGAGGTTTATCAGGGAAGCACTTGGGCCATAAGAAGACAAACGATGATGCAAACAGGGATGATACTGTAGTAGCTAGCTTGCTGGATGGAGGTACAATAAACAAGAAAACAAAGGTTGCTTCCTGATAAAGATAGTTCAAAAATCTTAATTAAAGCAATGATTATTAGATAATTTGAAGGCAAAAAAATGTAGAATTATATTTCATTACAATAAATTTAAAAATTTTAAATATCTATTTTCACCGTAATAGAGAGTAATTTACTTTAGATTCTCAAGTTATAATTTCCCATACACTGCTTTGGCAATTTGACTTTTAATCCATGATGTTATTTATTTCAATTAGTGAAATTAGAGTACAGGAGGGTGTAAACGACCAGCTCCAGTTTTCGGCCGATCCGTTGGATGCATGGTAAAATCCCTTTAAAATACAACGCATAATAGCATATCACATATCCCACGCATACCATAGCATGCCAGAGTCACTGAAGAACCACATTTGCAATGGAAAATATATCCTAAAATATCACATTTTAGCGATGTAATTCTGAAAAATCTGAAAAATAGAGTTTCTTACGCGTGTATGTAAGAAATATGGGTACCATAAAATGAGCTTTATTTCAAGTATTTTTCAGATTTACAGCCCGATTTTGTGTTAGTCGCAAGCTCAAAAATATCTCATCGCATGTATGAAATCAATGCAGCCGGACCCCGCAACGCACACACGATATGGCTGTCTAATTCAGATTCCAACTTCCAATCACTGCAGTGCTAGTCTTCGACCAGGCGAGCACCCGGGAGCTCCGGCGTGGGATACCTGCTCCGCCCGCTTGTGCTATAGATCAGCGCGGAAACGCACGGCGCGTGCGCCCGCTTCCTATTGACTTTGTACATGCGGTCGTAAACTGAATCGCTAGGTCGATAACTGGCTCCAAAACAGTGAAAATTGAAATGAATATTATCATGGCAATTCGTGATTTTTTTTCTGGGATTCTTTGTTTGTTTAAATAATAATAATATTTGCTTCTTGATTTGAACAAGAAATGATAATAAATACGAAGTAAAGAGTCCAAAAAATAGGATTTTGTCTTAAGTGGCCGAAAATCCCCTCCTTTACTCTATACTTCCTCAAATATTCAGCTAAGTATGGAATCATAGCAAAGCAGCTGTACTACATGCTAAATTATGTTTGTTATTTTGTTTTAGAGGGCAGTACAAACCTTTTAAACATAAATGCTTTGGGCTAAAGCTGAAGAAAAAAAAATCTTCTTTTCCCAGTTTCATAGTTTCATTCAGCACAAATCTAATTTTCCAATATATGCCACTACATGTGTACTTCACATATGAACAGCTATCGGTACCTGGCTCTGCGCCCATACTGAGTAGTGTCCTTCTTCATGACGAAGCTGTACTCATCACTCTGGCCATACGCTAAGATGATGTCCTTGAACTCTGTCATTACACTAGTAGCAGCTTCCGACATCAGCGAAAGACCTCTAAGGTCGTTGGGTTTCTCAAAGCCATGAATATCTGAAAATCTTTAAAAGTGACAAATAAAAATCATTTTCAGGTAAAAATGAAGAACTCTGATTAAATTTCATTCTATTACATACACTGTACCTATTTACATGTATAAATGTTGTGTTTGTTGTTGTTGTTGTTTTTTTTTTTGGGGGGGTTCTATTGAATTTTATTTCTTAAAAACTGTGTAACATTTAATTTTGTAAACTACTCAAGATTTTTTTCATATTGAACATTCACTCGTAAAATCACGAAATTCTTGTGCAATAACTTTATCAAATGAAGAAAAGACAAAATTAAACAAAATGAATTTTTGCAGGTGTGTAAAATCGACCTACCCTCATCTTGAGAATTTACTTAAATTTCTTTCATATTGGATGCATAAAAAGGTGCCAATTGATATGTAACTTGTCTCAACGATGGCATGCACAGTTGTATGTGTTAAAAGTACACCTCCTAGACCTGAAAACCTACTTGTGGAAGTTCTTTCCATCTATTCTGATGACGATCCAAGAATTTGGTAGAAGTTTGTCTTGCGTCTCAAATTGACGAACGTACTCAAACTTGCTCTTCGCCATGTCACTGTCTGTTGAGCGCTATAAGAAGAGATGTCTGCGTCACAAACCTGGGAGATAAAGATATATTATTGCAGACCAAAAAATTGTCTTTCACAGAAAATGTTGTGAATTTTCCTAACATAAAAATAGACCTAGATCTAGGTCTAGACTATCTTTAATTTTTAAAATGGTAAAAAAAGAAACTTTATTTTTTCAAAAATCTTTTTGATAAATCCATGTCTCCCAAATAAAACATTTCACCAGCTCTTTTTGTTTGACTTTCATGTACTAGACCTAGTCTAGATCCAGATCTAGACCTAGGGGCCGTTTCTTGAAACCAACTCCATGACAGTCATATCTTTGTCGGCGACCTACGGAGATGTCATGAAGTGGATAAACCATTTCACAAAGCCATGACAGACATGATATCGATATATCGCGATACTAGCAGCTCAAGGACATAGTCTTTGTCACGATCCATTTTATTTATCAAGAATAACCCAAAACAAGTTTTGGGGCTAAAATTGTTCAAAAAGAAATATATTCTCCTAAAATAAATAATAAATAGTGTCATTATCAAATGTAGATCATCAAACGATTTGCATATTTCTGTAAAGATTCTTAAATTGAAGAAAAACCAGTGAGTGTTTTTTTGACAGTCGAATGAAAAGTTAGTTGAAGGATACCGTAATGTAATAGTTTATCAATACCTACTTTTTTGTTTATTGTGACAAGGAATTTTAAGCAAAATATCTTTTCTCAGCCAGTTTTTATAATAGAGTCTCATAAATACTCGTTATATAATTGATTTGATATTGAAAATATAATTTGGAAGAAGTAATTAGAGAGGGAATAATAATGCCCCAAAGGTATGACGGTATCCTAAGAAAAGACTATGGATCGACTATGGAAAACGGTGTGTAACTTTCTTATCTCTCTTATTTATATGTTATAGTTTAATGATTTGTGATTTAATGTTTATATTCAGCTTTTTAAAAATTTCTGTATAATTTGTATTATCACTTCTTTACATTTGCATTTCGCATCCCAGAGAATTACGTACCAAACTCGTCTATATTTTTCTCGAAATGATAGTGAAACTAATCATACATTTTGCGGCCCATGGAATAGCAACAAACTGACCTGTGATGGCGCTTTACAGCAATTAAAAAGATATGACGGGTTCGGAGCAGTGACAACTCATTGTCGCGGAAGTTGACGCTCATCTTGGCAAAGACGCGGCTTCGTGAAAAATTTTGCTGACAAGTTGCGTGACAGTGGCGAGATGTCGTTGATCTTGCAGTTATGACGGTTTCGAGAAACGGCCCCCTAGAGTCTAGACTAGTTTACAATCTAAAATTCAAATCAAAATCTCACCCCCCCCCCCCCCCTTACTCCAGGAAGCTCCGACGCGGATGCCGAAGCCGAAGGCGTCAGAGTCGAGCAGCAACCTAGTAAGTCAAAATTGTAATTACTCCCTTTGCATATTTTGAGACGTCGCCCAACCCGCCGTTTGAATGTTTTTCGATGCACCACCTGAAGCTCAGCTCCGACGCCTTCCTGCAGTTACCCCCCCCCCCCCCCCCACACACACAGACATATATATTGGCAAGGTGCAAATTAGTACTACACTGGTCTAGGGCGGATATGGCAAACTCATTTATTATCACTTTACATCATGTTCTCTTTTATTTCCTTCATTTCCTCCAAACTCGTGCTCGCACACGTACACTGCCTGGTGGTACTGGTGGTAAACTAATCTGCACATCGCCGGTACTCACCACCTCTTCCTTCCTGTTTTTCAAAAAAACAGGACGCTAAAGTCTTAACATGTTTTTTTTTTTTTTGTTGGCCTTATTGGCAAGGTGCAAATATAGTTTTACACTGGTCCAGGTCGGATATGGCAAACTCATTTATTATCACTTTACATGTTCTCTTTTATTTCCTTCATTTCCCCCAAACTCGTGCTCGCACACGTAGACTACACTGCCTGGTGGTGGTACTGGTGGTAAACTAATCTGCACATCGCCGGTACTCACCACCTTGCGCTTGCGACGCCTGAAGCTCCGGGGTCGAATAACGCCAAGGCCTGGTACTTGGTAGTCGAATATCAGCGAGAAAAGATGAGAAGCAAGGACGCTCAGTCAGCTCTTTCTTTGTCATTCATATATAAACGGTGGTGTTGAAAATCACTTCATCATGTTGCGTTTTTTATGACAGTTAATCAATTATTTGGCCATTGGTGGGGAATTCCACTAAAAATTGAGAAGCAAATGAAATTTCGACATTAGTAAGGTAGCTTTGAAGCGTCGACATAAATGGCAAAACTATGAACTGTAGCGTACATGGTGTTGGATGCATAATGGGGGTGTTGCTAGGGAAATTATAGTACTCGAGACCCCTCTTTTTTCCTGCATGTATTCAGGCGCGTACGTAGCGGGGGGGGGGGGGGGGGGGGTTAGACCCCCTCCCTCCCTCAAATTTGTTTATGTGTGTGATTTTTGATAACCCCCCCCCTAATTTTTTTTTTTAATTTAAAAAAGAAAACAAAATTTCCAGGCCCCCCCCCAAAAAAAAATCGCTCTTACCCCCTCTCCCCCCCTCGCTCCGCTTATTCAGCGGGTGGCTGAGTCATTGCGAAATTGTTTAACCCCCCCCCCCTTAAAAATTCCTGCGTACGCCACTGTATGTATAAATAAACACTAAATTACACTAATGTAATCACTAAACACTCAAATTAGATATGAAGTATATAAACGTTGACATCTAACATCAAAAAGAATTTACAACTGCATGTTTTGTAAAATCATGCCAGAGTATATCAATAATGCAAAATAAGAAATTTCATTGTTTTTTTACCAGATTTGGTTAGGAACTTATACATTGAATTATGTGCACCCTCTGGACCATGTAACTTCCAAGGTTCGTTTCTCATTGTACTAACAAAACAAAAACAGTAATTTATCTACTTCAGTGTAACCTAGGAATACAGGCTGGTCTTCAATCCATGAAATATTCACAACCACCTCCCCCTTCCCAGAATTTTGTCTCCCACCATGCACTACCACTAGACAAAGCCCAGATATAAGCATTACAAAATTACCCCGTTACATCTCAACCAGGCCTTATATTGTCCCTATACAAAACATAAAAAAATTAACAAGCACAGTTTTTATTGTTGTTAAGATTATCTGACTTGATCATCTCATTCCCATTCTTCTTTTTTTATTTTAATTCCTTTTTTATTTCTCTCACTCACTCGATCTGTCTCTTGCTGCCCAATGCCCATTTCTTTCACCCACCATCTTTCTCTCACTTGATCTCCATTTCTTTCACCCACTTGATCTCCATTTCTCTTACTCCTTCTCCCTCCTTCAGAATTTCTTGTACCGTTGAACGGGAAGTCCACCCTGATATTAGCTTTGTAATAATAGAGGCAGAAAATGAGATCAGGCCAGTAAAATTTTGAGCAAAATCCGGTTAAAAATAAAAAGGTTGACAAGTTTTGAACTTGTGATCAATCAAACACAAACTGGCAACTCTGTGACGTCTTTTGAGGTCCCCTCCCATTCGCTATGTACTATAAAAAAAAGAAGAAAAAAAAAAAGAGAATTTCTATTTTTTCCCTAAAGAGAGTTTCCAATCATACATGCACCCTAAATATAGTAAATGCAAAACTATGTTTTTATCAACTCCTGAACGAAACATATGATCAATATCAATAACTATGACAATGAAAGTTTATGACATTTGCTGTGCAGAGACGATTGGAGAGGAGCTTGCAAGATACGTCGCAGTGTTGGCAATTTGTGTTTCATTAATGACAAATTTACAAATTCATAACTTTCCTATTTTTAATAGAAAATTGCTCAAACTTTCATTGATTTGTTTCTCTTGTTTTTCTGCCCTAATTAAAATCTGATTATTATCGAGGTGAACTTCTTCTTTAAGCAGATTTAAGGTAACATACACACTGTGCAAACTATGTGTGGTGAGAAGAAAAGAAAAAAAAAGAAAGAATAAACACGATGCAACACATCCACTGGAAAAACAATATTTACTCGCATAACCTCATACATGTACATATGCAGATTTCCATTACAAGATTCTGTATAATTATACATGGTTTTTAAGTTGGAAATAATAATGATGTTGTATAAAAAAGGAAAAAGGAAAAATAAAATAAAAACATGTCATAGACTGTAAACGTAAATAAACATGAAAATTGAAAGTTTTATACAATGGCAAAACGTTCATAAGGACCCACCTATTGTTTGTCTATAAATCTTTTCTTTTTTAATGTTTGAAGATAAATTATTTTAGCTAGAGAGGTCAAGGAGACTAAAGAGACTGCTTAGAATTGCAAAACTTAAGGAGCAATATCTTTATCAAAACCAATACAGGTAGTATTTACATGAACATGACATTCAGCACAATTGTATACTATACAATATAAAAAACCGTCTCCGTTGTACTCCAATCTCAGTAAGGATAAAAGTCTGTAAATTCAGATTTTCTGCTGAGTATGGAATATGACTGTGTGTGAGCAAAAGTAAATTTTATAGCTTTGAGCTTTGAGCAACCCATTTTATGATACAGCTTCTCTCATCTCATCTGTCCCGTAGTCTGGCTGACCGTTGGGGCACCACTGTAGATTTAGCAACCAGCTTCCTCCATTCCTCGCGGTTAAATACAGCTTACAGTACATAAAATTTGAGGGAGAGAACTTAACTCCTCTGTAAGAAAGCCAGACTTGTGCCCTGCAAGTTCTAGCCACATGCTTATCATAGTTCTTTATCTACACAGTGTTCGATAGCAGTCAATGTATAGGGTCAGGGATAACTTTACTTGGAACTAACAATTGTTTGACTAATTAATGACAAGATATACTCATTTAGGTCTTCAGCTCCTTAGAGATTAGAATAGCTATGTAAATGTGTAGAGTATCTTCAAATCTCCTTTACTGTACAACAGCTTATAAAATATCAGGTAACATTCATGAATAAGTTTTGAAAAATCAATACAGAGTCACTCTCATAACATTTGCACATTAGTTGGCACATATTTCAAGAGAGGTCTGCATCACACTTTATTCACTTTGCTAAGTAAACATTAACTACTAAACATAGTCTACATGTTAGACATTATGCAAAGAACTGTCTCGCCAATTTTAGTTCAGAAAAGGGCCGATTACAATTTATATAGTATCATGTACAGTATGTTAAAAATTACTGGGTTAAACTGTTGAGCCGAATTGCTTGATTGAAAGAAAAAGTGGGAACACCATGGGAGCTTTAATATTGTGGTGTAAATACTGTACCTACCAAGTTTCACAATTTTCAAATGGAAATGGAAATCCTTTGTACCCTCCTACAAATTTAATTTAATGTAATTTACCTTTCTTTTTCTATTTTGATGGGCTGGTTTTAGAGGCAGAGACCAGCCCTGCCGTTTTCAAACCATAGTGAGATCTTGCTCTACTTTACTTCCTTTTCTTTTATGAATAAGTGAAAGGAACAGAGAACATGTGCTTTAATAAATCACTTACTCTAGACAATGACATGAGGTGTTTGCGGAGATATAACAGTGAAAACATGAGTATACAACTGTCTGGTCTTAATATTTACAGTGGTACAGTCTTAATTAAGACAGTGTATCAGGACATCTCATGGGGTACCTTGCCACCGATCAGGAGTATCAGTCATCCAGAATACTAGTCCAAAATTATGACCGACGGGTCAACAACTTTAAGTAAAAATCCTTGTAGGAGAGACTTTCCTCTGCACAAAACTGTCTGCCAAACCAATGTTTGATGTTCTTTGAGCAATCCCAAGTGAACGGTAGTCCTACAGAGGCCAGTAAGTATTCCACATCTCTCAAGGCTACATGCACTGTTTGTGCAAATATGACAAGTCTGTTGCACGTGAACTGGAATGCAGGGAACCTGGGCACTCCTACACCACTCACTTTTAAATGATAGAGTTCATGAGAAATTCTAAGCGATGAAATCTAGAGGTCTGTTGAAGCCTCCTCTCCTGTTCATGTATTGCCTGTAGCAAAGAAAACATAATTAAATAAGGTCAATAGTAACACAAAATGTTTGAAAATGTGACTGTAACTTCCTATCACTTGCAAAATTCTGCACATCTGACAGTTACTTGCATCATCAATTATCCTGAACATTCTGTGCCTTTGTTTTGTTTTGTGATTTAACACAGTCCTCATGATCGCTAATGTGTCAAAAAAAGGTACGGTATACTAAAAACATGAGAATAAAAAAATTTCAATCACATAGTATTACCTGATAATGCAAAGGCTGATAACACTGTCCATATCATAGCAGAAACAGAAGAAATGCAAGGAAAAGTACAGTATTAAACTACAATGCTTACCTATACTTCCTCTTGGTTTGTATATTAGCAGCAAATGCATTATTTGCTCCATCCACACGCTTACCCTGTGTAAAGCAAAATAAACACAATATATACAATTCATATGACTTGGGAATATTTAAAGCTCTTATAAACGATATTCATGTATCTTCATTTCACATACGTGAACTGGCCATTGGCAAAGAGTAGCGGTTAAATAAGGCTTTCAATTTGAAAGAAACAGTTGATTTAATTAGACTTAACCAGACAAAATGGCTTAGCTCTGGCAAGTCAAAGGTACAGTAAATCTCCGTGTATAAGGCGCACCTGTGTATAAGGCTCAGCCCTGTTTTGAAGACAAAAAAAAAAAAAAAAAATCAGGAAAAAAAAAATGAAAGTATTTTGAACACTGAAATAAGAGCCAATCTGATCTGGTTAACAAAAAGCCACACAAAAGCTATTTAGGCTTTTTTGGCTTGTTGTTAACAAGATCAGATCAGCTCTCATTTCAGTGTTCGAAAATACTTTCATTTTATTACGAGGCACAGTTGAAGTGCTTGTGAACTAAGTTAGACCTAGTACCAATGTTGTTTTTAAAACTAAAGATGACAGAAAAAATTTCCTCCGAGTCCAAACAGAAATTTTGAGCTTTGAGCTTCGGCCGGCAAAGTGCTTTGTGAAGGGGCATAATTTATCGTGACTGAAAAAAAATAAAAAAATTCTCTTCCCTTCAAATTAGAACGTAGTTTAACTTGAAATAGTAGATCCTATTCTTTATTTGCATCATGTGATTCATGTTGAGACACAGAGATTTTTGAAAACAACTAAAAAGTAGCGTTTTGAAGACTAAAAATATCCTGTACCTGTGTATAAGACGCACCCCCGACTTTTTGATTTTTGCCGACGGAAAAAAAGTGCGCCTTAAACACAGAGATTTACGGTATATTGTCCCGTACATTATCGACTACATCACAGATTTTTAAGGCTGTGCACAACAGTGTAATGAGGTACCCGAGTACACTCCCAGGCTTACATGTGAATACTTGAATATTCGGACGCAATGTTTTTTTATAATTTTTTGTAATTTTTTATAATTTTTTTATTCATTTTTTAAATTTTGTGTTGCCACCACTATACCACTGGAGCAATATCCCAGGTCCGTCGCCGAAAACGCATGCAATTTTATTTCGAGTTGCAGTTGAAGGTGCTGATTTAATAATAATAATAACAGTAAACAATGCTGTTTTAAAAACCAAAGATGGAAGAATAATCTATTTTCCTCAGAGTCCAAACAGAAATCTGGACATTTGGTCCCAGTTTCTGAGTGGTGAGTTTGACAGTGCTTGAGTTGGGAAACATTTTTACCGACGGTACCATGCCAGCGGCAACCACTCTCCCTGGCACGGATAAGCGTCGGCCTGGACAGTGCCAGGTGACCGTTTTTTTTTTTTTTTGCGGCTGAATATTCGGGTACGAGAAATCGTACTCGAGTAGTTGTCAACAGTGCGGGTACTCGAGCATTCGACTACTCGTCGCATCCCTACAGATTTTAGTATTTCTCATACTTATATCTAATAACCATACTGTAGCTTGAATCAAAGAATACATCAGGGACGATGATATGTTCAATGTTAATCATCTCTTGGTTTATATTAGCAGCAAATGTTCAGTACTCCATATTTGTTTACCCATAGTAGTGAAGCGTGAGGGGAGGACCGACGGGTACCTTGTTTGCTATATAGAAGGCGCCAGTAGCTACAAGTAGTGCAGTCCTGCTTCAATTGTGACATTTTTTTTATTATCTTTTGCTCCATAAATACTTTGGTTTATACGTTTTACCTTAGCAGAGAGAACAAAGATCACAGAAAATTTTGAGTCTATTTTCAATGCAGTAGGTTGGGCCGTTCTTGAATAAGAACAATTAAATTGTAACTAATCATTAACATCTCTAAATTGGCAATGCAATTATAAAATCACTATTTTTAGACACAAATTGGCACAAAAATAATTTTTGGTTAAATTTGCAATGTTCTTCACATTGCTTCATTCAATAAACATATTTTTTTCAAAATATGAAAGGGTGAAAAATAAAATTAATTGTTGCCATTTTGAGGGGAAAAACTGATGAATTTAGAAAATTAGAAATCTCTGAACTGCTATGGGTTAACGTACAGGACACAAACGACAAGCGTGAACTTTCCTATCTGTGATTAACATGTTGACTCACTTTGGTTGTATCAAAGGCAGCAAAACCCATCACCTTCATCATCTCAATCTCATCCTCTGTCATGTCCTCTAACTGTTTCTCTGAATTCACATACAAAACACAAAACATGGTGAAGTTTTAGGTTCAAGGTTATCTTGGGGTCTGACAGAGAGAAACAGGAGTGGTCACAAATCAAATGTAACTTGAATTTCATGTTCAGCACTACGATTTAAGTGATATCTGCCAAACAATTTTAGGTGTGGTAAATGTAAGCTAAGCAATATGTAATAAAATGAGTAAATCAAGCTTATCATCATATCATATTATGGTCTCGTATGTTCAAATGAGAGTTGTGCTTTTCAGTGTAAGCAAAAGCGTTTTCCAGTAAACTTTTTTGGGATAAATTAAAAAAATATATATTTTGCAGGTCCAAACAACCCATATATTGCACAATAAACAATTTGAATTTAAATCAAGCCAGTCTCAAAAATGCAATTTCATCACCAAAACTTAAACTCAAGATAAGTTTTAACAATGTTGGATAATATATATATATATATATATATATAGACTTCCAAATGAGAAAAACACCCAGAGATAAAGATGTTAGAGGATTACATATATAAGTGCATGAAATTATAGTTTGAATGAAAACAATGAAGGATAACATGGGATGCTTCTACCAGAAATCATTTTCTTCCACTGAAGTTTGCAGAGGTTTGACAGTGCAGAGTCACTTTTATCTTTATCTACCGATAAGTACGGACGATATTGCATTTAGTTTACCATCAATTTCTGGCATTTCTGCTTCCTGCTTTCCTCCACTAGGCCCGGGCTCTTCTGGAGTTCTGCAGAAGTAAAACCAAATAAATGATATGGAATCAATAAACTGAAGTAATTGGTACAAGGTGATTTTGATAACACTTTTTAAAGACCCATGTGCTCAGTCGCCCATGGCAGAAATAATATGACTAGGGTATCATTGGACAGAAAAAAAGGTTACTCTTCATCGTGCAATAGATTTCAAAGTCATATTGGTTATGACTTTTGATTAGGAGCTACCAGAGTTAGATACACTATATTTTGATGCACACTGTATATATATTTAAACTCTAACACTGACTCATGGATGGCTTCTCAAAATGCTTTGTATCCAGTGGAAACGGCGCTATATAAATTGCAACTATAGGTATTTTTAAAAATTATAATGTGTACAATTTTAGAATCATATCAGGGTTGGGAAGGCAATCATTCAACCAGTTTGAATGAAGCTTCATATAACATTTGGAAGGTTCAATTAAAATCATATAACAACAAGATGCAGACTTTTAAATTGTAATGTACACCAAGAAACTTTACTACGGCTTACCATCACATTGAATTCATGCTTTTAATTTAGAACAGCAATTGTGTGAATTAGAGAGTGAATTAACTGCACAAATCCATTTCTCCTTTTAAATACATCATCCTCATTTGGGAATTCAAATTTTTATTTAACTTCAGATTACGAACAAAAATAGACCCTCACAGTGGATTCCATCTTTTCTTCAAATGTTCTGACAGAATTTAAACTGTGAGATATTTGTAATAAAGCAGAACCAGCGTTTGAAAAAAATAAAGCAATTGAGGATGAAAGACGTACTCGCTTCTCCTTCTCCTCCTAGGCGATGGAGTGCGAGACCTTCTCCTCCGAGGTGATCTGGATCTTGACCTAGAAGATGTGGAATATGGAAAGCACTGTCAATCTCAAAATCAATGAAAACTGAACAATTTACTAGCACATGATACATGATATGGAAACTGTCAAAGTTATTTTTCATGTATAGAACTAGATTGACGTCAAATAGCTGATATTTCTAGATATCTCTTCATATTCTCAACAAACATTTGTCTCATTCGCAATATTAACCTTATCTAAATAGGAAGGTACTTTGTTTTTTGAAGAAAGGTTCCACAATGAAAATTAAAAAAAAATCAAAAACAGTTAAAACCTTACCTTGATCTCCTAAACTTCCGTACAGGTGATCTGGATCTGGAGTGAGAACGACGTCTCTCTGTTAAAAACAAAGACATTCATGAAATTAGAAAAACTCTTACCAAACCAAATGGCAGTTAAATCTACCATAGCACTCAAGCTCTGTATACACATCCACTTTTCCTCGTTTGTATTGTTTCTTCAATTTGCCTCTTCAGGTATGTAAATGTACCGATGACCTCTTTTACAAACAACAACAAATGTAAAAAATAAACTGAAAATTGAGCTATTTCTATGTTTTGAATTAATTGCAGATGTAGACAAGCAATCAGACAGACCTATATTGTAAGCTGGCATTCCCTCTGTAATGGTTAATCATTAATGAGTAGACTACTCTAACATGTTATTGTTGTTGTGTTTATTTATTTTTATTAATTTGGGAGGGGGGCTAGTCTTTTTTTAAGGTATAATGTACGCAAACTGTTATGATCATGGTCATTTGTTCATAAACCTTGAACTGAACCATTTTAATACAGGTTTTTCTGGTTTAGTAATACTGAAGCAATAATGTAGATTCTATGTTCTGCACTCACTGACACAGGAGAGCTCAGTATGTTTACAAAGCACACATGTATGCATGAGGATTTACTGCTCGTTTACCTGTGAATCTCCTGCGCTTATCTAGGTCTCTATCTCGATCTCTGGGTGAAGGTGACCTTGAACGTCTCCTCTCTACAGTGGAAATAAACAAGTGTATAATTTATTAACAGTAATTAATGTTCAAGTTGGCAAGCACAAATACATTAACGCTCAGGGGCTGGGGTAGATGGGGTGATGGTAGGGATGTGGCGCACTAACGTACAGATATTGCTTGAAATAAAGTAGACACTCTCACAATGTGTCACGCATGAATGCATGTATTATTCCATAGAATTTTGTGTGACTTGGTGTTAGGGTGTCTACTTTATTTCAAGCAATACTATATTTGCTGACTGCCCAGATGCTCCAAAGACAAATGCTGCTTCAGCCACAAAGAAGAAAAGTCTTTGTTATTACATTACGTTGTTTAACATGTAAAAAACTGTTTTTGAGTTGCGTTCATGATAATCGTAATAACGATTACTGTAAAAAGGGCATACACGCTAAGTGTTCGCTAAAATCAGCAAGATCCTTGCTTACGTCTAAGCAAACTCCAAAGCCAATTTAGGCCTGTAACCGATCATCGGATCGGGGGCCGATCTTGATCAGGTGTGATCGGATATTAATTTCCGATCGATGATCAATAAAAAATGATCAGATTTTTAAATATTTTTTAATGCCGAAAATTGTCAAGCTTTTGGCTATGAAATGCTTTAAAAAATTCATAACTGGGATTATTTTGTCATTTGGAGTTGTTGTAGATAATGTTTGTTGATACTTAGTGCCTTTTCATGACTTTGAAATTAATAATATTGGTCTAAGAAAAGAGGCAAAACGTGTGGGCCGCCATCTTGGATTATAATGCATGCCTACATTATCTCGCCACAATACCCTGGACAACTCGATCGTGGCAAGTTGTCCAAGGTATTGTGGCGAGATGTCCAGGGTATTGTGTCGAGTTTTCCAGGGGCGAGCTGTCTTTGTGGCGAGTTGTCTGGACCCCGGTGTAGAGGTCAGTGAAACATATAGAGCTATTAATAAGACTAGAGAGCGGACTCGCTAAACGCTCCCATGCAAAGCTCTGTGCGCGCATGGAGTGCTGTCTGCCATTACTAAGAACGGCAAAACTTCGAGAAATACCCGGATGTTCCTTCGAAACTGTGCTACTGTACTGATCAAGCGTATGGCGAGTCCGCTCTCTAGTCTTATTATACATGTAGCTCTGTGGTGAAACCATACGTGACGCGATCTAAAGCTCTTGCGCAATATCTGACGGGTGGTTGTCTTATCTCGCAGACATTTTCAGTTATTGCTTTATCGCAGGATTAAGCACCTAGGCTTCTTATTCCGTACGCATTTCTAGATAGACTATAGAAATGTCTATTAATAGTATCATTATTATTATTATTAAGACCTCACAATTGCTAAATTGAATATTATACTTTGGTATTATATAGTAATGCTCCACCACCCCTGCCGGCTAAGTTGGGCTGAAACGTATATGTATTTAATACCAAATCTAAAAACGCTTGTACGCAATAGCCTACCACTGAGCTGTGTAAACAACCGATCGCTTCCATATCAACGGAGTCGGGCTAACTTGCCCCACGGGACATCTTGCCCCAGCCTCGAAGACTGGGGCGAGATGTCCCGACATGATTCATCGATCAAGAGATACCAGGGCAGTAGTCCGCTAATTTACGGCCAGGACGAAAGAATGTGCACAAACATCAGCCATCTCGTCTAAAATGTAGTACATTCGACTTCTCAATATGAACAAAATTTATACCTGGAATCAAAAATAGACCCTCATACATTACGAAAATGAAATTTTTGCAGTGATTTACCGACAAAAACACTGCTCAAATTTCAGTGGTCCGAGTTGATACAATTACGCACATTTAATGTATGTGCGGCAATGCAAATTGCGAGCAGCTGGCAGTAAATTGTCCGAAATGCCATTTTTTTGTCATTTTACCTAAAGAGAAGTTATAGATTGTCTTCAATAGTATCATTTAACACAATTCCATTACAGATTATGGTTGGAAATCAAATGGCATTAAGTCACAATGAGCACAAACATACACATTGGTATCTCTCGATCGATGAATCATGTCGGGACATCTCGCCCCAGTATTTAAGGCTGCGCTGGGGTGAGATGTCCCGTGGGGCGAGTTAGCCCGGATTCATATCAACAAGCGAGGACATGAACTGTATTCAGGCGTATGAGGTCGAGACCGGTCTTAAAAAAATGTCATAAAATCTGAAAATGGGGCACGTTAGCTGAAGACGATTGGGCTATATTTTATAATAGGCCTGAGTCATGTCGGGATTTTCATAAACCGGGTCCCGACGGCCTTGCACCGATCGGGACCCGGTGTCCCGAAATCAGCTCGCAGGATTTGTCACTTGCCTCTATAAAAAGCGCATATCATCAGTATGTCCCTAAAAAGTGACCTTTTTTATCAGTCAAATAAATCAACACATGCATACCTCAGCACAGATCGGTATATTCTTCCATTTGACATTATTTTTATCCATGATTGGCGATGTTTAGTGCCATTATCGTGCCTCTAAAAGTAAAAAAACTGGAGCAAAAATAGAAAGACAACGATCGAGCCGCCATTTTGATTCATGCAGGTTGAATAAATCGGGTCAAAAAACATTAATGTTTGAATAATAAAACGGCTTTCTAAAAAGTACTCCTTTACAACATACCGATCGAATAATTTTTAAAAACAAAATAGATATTTTTTTCTTTGATTTTGAACACCGCATGCTTCTTTTAAAAGCTGAAAATTACTTGGTAATCACAAGAAGTTTCGATACGGGATAGCTGTTGCAAGGCAAGTTCAGACTAGTCTCGGAAAAATGCGCAGTGTTCCTTGATACTGATAGCTGTAATGCGTGCCAGAACGAACCCAAACAAAGACGTGATCGTAACCAGAAAAAAATCATTAAAAACTACGAGAGCACAATTGGAAAGACAACTACTGCTCAAAATTACGATAATCAGATAAATAACTTGGACAAAGAATTCAATAATCGCCCAAGAAATGCCACAGAAATTGTGATAATCGAGGAGTAACTGGGTACATTTTTATTGCAAGGGGCTTGCTGCAAATACTTGAATCCTTTGTTATACTGCTTTTTACCGTAGAGGGCGTTATTTGGTTTCTAGCCTCGTGTTAGAACACGAGGCTAGAAACCAAATAACGTGTAATTCGGACATATCAGCAGGCCCATTCCGATAATGATTGTACCTATAGTAACTCCTTAAATATCACTATTTCTGTGGCTTTTCTTGGACAACTATTGTATTATTCCTCCAAGTTATGTATCTGCTTACGATAATTTTGAGTAGTTGTCTTTCCAATTGTGCTCTCGTAGTTTTTAATGATTTTTTTCTCGTTACGATCACGTCTTTGTTTGGGTTCGTTCTGGCACGGACTACAGCTAACTACGAGGAGCACTGCGCATTTTTCCGAGACTAATCTGAACTTGCCTTGCAACAGCTATCCGTATCGAAACTTCTTGTGATTACCAAGTAATTTTCAGCTTTTAAAAGAAGCATGCGGTGTTCAAAATCAAAGAAATAATATCCATTTTGTCTTTTAAAAATTATTCGATCGGTATGTTGTAAAGAAGTACTTTTTAGAAAGCCGTTTCTTTCAACCTGATTTATTAATCCTGCCGAGAGACCCGGCCAGTACAGTAGCTAGCTAGCAGCTGATGGCAACAACAACCCCATGGGGCGAACTGCTTTGCAACCCATATTTATATCAGCAGTTCGGATTGATTCAGGATGAGCTAGAATATGATTGGTAACAATTAAATACTTAAGTTTCAAGGTGGAATGATGTTAGTGGTGTGCAAAACTGCAATTTCTTACATATTTCATTATTTTTTTCGGAGCGTCGGTTGTCAAAAAACGAAACCGGGACCCGACGGCAACGGTCGGGTCCCGGTGTGATCGACCGTACCGACTCAAGCCTATTTTATAAGCAAACAAGTAGGCTCAGCCTCAGATGTCTGGAAACCAAGGAAATTTCCGCCAACGAAGCTTGTAAGTTCCATTCGTTAAGTTTTTGTGATGGGTTATCATAGACCCTATATAGATCTATAGGCTATCCCATTTATTTTAATTTATCAAGAATGACAAGAGTCCATTTAAAAGTATCATACCGCAGTCTGTTAAAAATGTTGCGTTAAAGGTAAAGACCAGTATTGGAAATGCCCCAATTTCAAAAAATGAAATGGAAGCTCTCATTACCAATCATGTGAAAGAATATGTTTTGACTAGTAATTTGAACGCCATTGGTGTGTGCGCCTATGTGCGCCTATGTGGTGGCCCCCTTTTCACTTAGCTCTTCTTTAAAGTGATAATTATTGTGTTCAACAGTCAAAATTGTGTATTTGATTGATGTCATATGTTTTGTTATAGTTTGGTGATCCACCAGGACAAGATTTGTACTAAATCAAGGTATAATTTAGCTGCAATTCGAATATCTTGTTTTTGGATTTCACTCTGGAGTTGAACTACACTGGTATATAGCTATATGGCCATGACACTTTGAGCTTCACACATCACTGGACTTCATTCATTGTTCAATGCTGGACACTTAATCACCAGTAGTCATTGTTTGCTACTTAATGCATTGGGACAGCACAATGGGGGACTTCAAGCATCGTCATCTTCTCTTTGTTATGTTCCTTTGTGCCTTGACTAGTGCTCCTGAGATAGAATCTGCAGCCACTACCAGCACACTGAATTCTTTATGGGGTACCTCGAATCATTTTGGACCAAATTCAGTGAAATACATCGGGAAATATGTTTCTTACTACAGCAACACCACTGCAACTGACCGATGTTCTATTCTCAGAGCA
Source organism: Strongylocentrotus droebachiensis (assembly GCA_035222895.1). NCBI lineage: Eukaryota > Metazoa > Echinodermata > Echinoidea > Camarodonta > Strongylocentrotidae > Strongylocentrotus > Strongylocentrotus droebachiensis. Next base: position 23,035 of record JAVYIG010011319.1, read on the forward strand.
GGTGATGTCAGTCCTAACCCTGGGCCTTTCCCTCGTACTACTGATACTGTTGTATCACTCCCTCCTCTTCACATCAATGAAACGCTTGTATATAATGTAAGTACTCTCTACAAGCTTGAAGGAGATAGTTCATATTACAATCGGCTATCTAGGGACACATGGACAGTTATCGACCATCTGGGCATTGCTCGTAAACGCAAAACCCATAGGGGTCGAAGATCCTACATCCATAATAGACAAACCCCGTTTTCAAATGGAAATGCCATGGGAATGACAAATCATATTGAGTCTAGGATCTCAAACCACAAGTTGTCAACATCACGTAAGAGGAAGACACCTGATCGAAATGTCATAGATATACCGCAAACTGACTTTAGCAAAAACGAGCTGTCGGCTAAGTTTGGTGTTTGGAACGCTAGGTCAATTAAAGCAAGGGGAAGGGCCACAGCTCTATGTGATTTTGTGAAGCTCGAGAAGATTGACATTCTAGCTGTCACTGAAACGTGGCTGACTGCTTCTGACCGAGACACACGGGCTCTTGCAAACATCCGGGATACACTTCCAAACTTTGTGTTTCATCATGTGCCACGAAGCAGTACTGTTGGAGGAGGAGTTGGCATTCTTGTGCACAGGGGCTTTAATATGACGCTGAACCAACTTACAAGTGTGCAGTCCTTTGAGTATATAGACATCTCTATTTCTTGTCCGTGTGCCCCATCACATAAAATTCGGTTCTTAGTAGTCTATCGCCCTCCTTATACAAGGAAGAACAAGTGCACACCTTCAAAATTCTTTGAAGAATTAACATCTTTGCTTGAAGGTCTGCATTTGTCCAGAGTGAAGACCATACTTGCTGGTGATTTTAATCTCCATATGGACAATGCCAATAATACAGATTCTGCAGCCTTTATGGAGTTACTAGATTTATTCAGCCTTCATAACCATGTTGACTTTCCAACCCACTCATCGGGTCATACATTAGACTTGGTCATTACTGGCCGAGATGACGGCATTGCATCCTGTCTGCAGAACTGCAGTTATTTACCTTCTGATCACGTCGCAGTGACTTGTTTGCTGAGAATGGGTCGGCCAAAGGCCCTTAAGAAACACTTTTCAGGTCGGAATCTTAAGGACATTGACATAGACAGCTTTCTACATGATCTTAGAATGTCTATTGAAAGTGAAGTTGGCGACGACACTGAGTCTTTGACATCCTTTTATGAAGGTGTACTGCGAAAGGTCCTTGACTCCCATGCACCTATCACTGATAGAGACATTGTTATCCGTCCCAACGCGCCGTGGTATACTCCACTTTTACGTCGTGAAAAGCAACTCCGGCGCCGCTGTGAAAGACGCATGTTGAAGTCTGGACTACAAGTAGACAAGGACATATACAAAATGCAATGCAGATCATACTATCATCATCTATCTCATGCTCAGACTCAGTACTACAGGAGTAAAGTTTCATCATGTGATCAACGAAGGCTTTTCAAGGTTGTAAATGATCTGACATCAAAGATTACTGATCATTGTTTGCCAAACCACGAAAATGATGATACTTTGGCAAATGATTTCGCAAGCTTTTTCCACCATAAAATTGAAAAGCTGAGAGATGAACTTTGTCAACATAGCAATGAGTCACTTTCTATCAGTCTGCCTGAAACGTGCCTGTCGTCAATGATAGAGTTTGAAAGTGTGACTGAGGATGAAGTTAAGGGTATGATAAAGTCATCATCATCTTCCACATCACCACTGGACCCTTTGCCAACATCACTCACTAAAAGATGTGCTTCGATATTACTTCCTCTTATCACAGCGTCTATTAATGCAAGTCTTCGTTCTGGAGTCATGCCTGTCAGCTTGAAGAGAGCTGTTGTTACGCCATTGATAAAAAAGAGCGATGCCTCTCCTCAAGATCTGTCAAACTACCGTCCTATTTCGAACCTCAGTTTTCTGGGAAAACTGATCGAAAAATCGGCAGTGAGTCAAATCCAGGGATATCTCAATGACAACAACCTTCATAGCCCTAGCTACAATCAGCATATAGACAGTATCACAGTGTTGAAACTGCACTTGTCCGTGTCCAGAACGACATTCTATTGGCGTTGGATCAGAAGAGAGAAGTCCTTCTCGTCTTGCTCGACTTTAGTTCAGCATTTGACACCATCGACCACAACATTCTGCTTGATCGTTTGCAACATCATTTTGGTCTAGATGGTGTGGTTCTAAAATGGCTGACTTCTTATCTGTCCGAAAGATCTCACGTGGTGAAGGTAAAGGACGCACTATCCAGTCCTGTCAGCAATCGGTGCGGAGTACCTCAAGGTTCGGTCGTCGGGCCACTACTCTACACACTATATAGTGCTCCTATCGCTGACATCGTTTCTTGTCATGGACTTAGTTCGATGTTATACGCAGATGATACCCAAATTTATGTGACTTACTCCGGAAGCAGTCAGCAAGCAGCCATTTTGAAAGTTAATAACTGTCTTAGGGACATAGTTTCATGGGCTCATACTAACATGTTAAAGATCAATGCTGGCAAGACTGAGCTTATTCATTTCTCATCAAAGTTTAGCCCATCGTTGGACCCTGCTTCTGTAGTAGTTAATGGTCTAAATGTCGTTGAAAGAGCAGGAGCGAGGAACCTGGGTGTATATATGGATTATCAACTGCAACTCAAAGATCATCTTAAGATGACATGCCGTTCAGCAATGTGTGCAATCAGAAAAATTGGACAAATCAAAAATTTCCTAGATAAGAAAACCACTGAGATATTAATTCATGCATTTGTTTCTTCTAGGATTGATTGCTGTAATGCTCTATTGTTTGGTTTAGCTGAGAAAGATATAAGAAAATTGCAAATTGTCCAAAATAGTGCTGCGAGACTTGTTGAACGAGCAAGGGGGAGAGATCCAGTAACACCCATGTTGACTCGCCTTCATTGGTTACCAGTAAAAGAAAGAATCGCTTATAAAGTTCTTATGTTGTGTTACAAGGTAATGATTCTTAAATCCCCGACCTATCTTCTTGATATTATTTGTTCTTACATACCCCGTAGAAATCTCCGCTCCTCAACAAAGAATCTCCTGACTGTCCCTACCACATCAACCCAAACATATGGTTCTCGTGCCTTTTCAACGGCAGCGCCTGTCTTGTGGAATCAGCTTCCTGACCAGCTTCGAGTCGTTGGGAGCATTGACGGCTTTGGAAGAGCCCTGAAAACCTATTTGTTTCCTAGGGTCTCCTCCTAGTGTTGCTTTGTCCGTTGCTGGTCGGGCGGCTGATTCGACATGATGAGTGTTTGTCCGTTTGTTGAATTTGTTATATGTAATGTCAATTAATTTTGTAGGTGTAATTATGGGTGCATTAATTGGTTTACTTTTTCATCAATATTTTTTGTCATTTGCTTATCTATTTTGTTATTTAGTGTTGTATTAGTGTTGTTTATATTATTCAAATTGTTATGATTGTACAAAACTGTAAAGCGCATGGAGAAATTTACAATTTATAATGCGCTACATAAATATACTCTATTATTATTATTATTATTAATACATGATGATAACAAATTTGCCGGGAAACCGCCTACTAATTCATATATTTGGTAAATTTGTTTCTCTCATGGTCGTGCGAGAGATATAGGGTAGTCCCATATACATCTTTCTGTGTATAGTGCTTGTAACTTTACGAAGAATGGGCCAAATTTCTTATCATTTTGATGATTCCAGGACCTTGCAGATGCTAGATGCTAGATGATCAACCTTTTCTGATCGATTCCACAACGTTTCTTTCACAATGCAATCGCATGACCATTACTAATACTGGTCTTTACCTTTAATGTACTGGTGGTCAATGTTGTGCGTTTTACTACACAGCCTGGAAAGTGACAGCAGGTTTTACAAAATATTGCATGAATGTACTACTGCAGTAAACATCAAAGTAAACATACTGCAGTACCCTCGCGCTCGCTCTCGCGCCTCGGCTGGTCTAGCGAAGCGAGGGCTACATATGCACGGGGAGTTCCGGGGAAGTGAGCTGGTAAGCTCAGGTAGCGTTGCCTAATGTAGGCCGTAGAGTCTACGTGTCTTTCCTGGAGCTGGAGTTATTCTAAAAAAAATGAGGAAAATTATCAACAGTAGGACAATCCATGTAATGGGGTATCAGAATCTTACCTCTTCTCTTAGGCGATCTGGACCTACTTCTACCCATAATGTCAGTGACTACGTTGCTTCAGAAAGAGTGAATTTCTTGACTAGATCGAATAACAAAGCACGCACAGCTAACTTTGAGTTTGAGGTAGCAGCTTCATTTTCAACAAAGAAAAACTCGGCCACTAGCTAGTAGTTTGGGTCGATTTTGTTTTGAATAAAAAAAAAAAAAAAAATGAAAATTTCAGTTCAGTGATTAAAACTCATCCCTCTCCCAGTGGCGGATCCAGGAATTTGTTCTTGCTCCCGCAACTGGGAGGGGGGGGGGGGGTGGTAGCGAGCACTGCTTTTCCTTTTAATTGGCCTCGCGAAAATTTGAAAAATCGCACCCCCCCCCCCCCCCCCTTGAGCGCCAGGGGAGGGGGACCATGTCTCCAAAAAGGTAAAATTAAACTTTTTCCCCCTGTTTTTCCTCCCAGGGGAGAGGGTCCGGGCCCCCCTGCCCCCCCCCCCTCCACTGTGGGAGCTGAGTAGGCAGCATTTGCAATTAGAGAAACACATTTGGCGCATTAATGTCCACCGGCACTTTCTGAAAAAATGAGGCCTTCTGATTGGTTAGAAGTTAGAGAAAAGTGATCTGTCACGGCGTCGTGAGACGTTGATTGATTGATTGATTGATTGATTTTTATTCGACAAGCTTCCAACATACAACAATATACAATAATAACAGATCAAACATAAGTCAGCTTGAACAGGATAACCCACGAAAGCTCGAGAGCTTATTTCCAGTGGGGTCCCTTACAGACATGTATAAAATTAATAATTTAAAATAGTAATATTTACAGACAGATAAGAAAATTAAAAGAACTACTTATTAAAGATAATAATAATAATAACAACATTAAGCTGATGATAGAAATGATATTAAGTACAAGAAGAAAAAGAAGAAGGAGAAGAAGAAAAAGAGAGGAAGGAAGAAGAGGAAAATAATGATGAATTTGTAGAATTTCTATAACGTACGAAAACATAAGTATATACAACATGAAAAAGTATGAACCGACAGAAGAATAACAATTTCAATCATATAACATGTCATTCACTTCTCTTCTCTGACTGTCGAGTATTAGGTATTCCTTTAATTTCCTCTTAAAATGATCATAGTTTCCTATTTCTTTTACACCATTGGGAAGGGAATTCCAATGTTTTATGGCATTGTAATAAAACGAATTTCCAATACTACCTACTCTTTCTGGTAAGTTAAAGTTGAATCGTCTATTTCTTGTATTATAATCATGTACGTCAGTAACAAGATCGAAGTTGGATCGAATATAATGATTCGACCTAGTATGATATATTTTATGCACGTGATGCAATACGAGTTGTTTTGATCTTTGGTCGACTTCAAGAAAACCAGCTTTAGAAAGTTCGCTGTAGCCAACATGAGTTCTTGGACCAGAACAGTTGATAAATCTCACCATTTTGTTCTGTATAATCTTCAACTTCTTTTGATCTGACTTGTTTATGTTACTATACCATGCAGGCGCGTACGCAGGATTTTTTCAAGGGGGGGGTTTTAACATTTATAAATCGGGCCGAAAATTTCGCAACGACTCAGCCAGCCGCTGAATAAGCGGGGGGGGGGGGGGGGGGGGGGGGGGGGGGGGGGGGGGGGGTGTAAGAGGACACTTTTTTTTTTTTTTTTTTTGGTCCCAAAAAAATCGCAACGACTCAGCCGACCGCTGAATAAGCGGGGGGGGGGGGGGGTGGGTAAGAGGACACTTTTTTTTTTTTTTTTTGGTCCCAAAAAAATCGCAACGACTCAGCCGACCGCTGAATAAGCGGGGGGGGGGGGGGGGGGGGGGGGGGGGGGGGGGGGGGGGGGGGGGGGGGGGGGGTAAGAGGACACTTTTTTTTTTTTTTTGTCTCGAAATTTGAAAATTTGACATGTTGCTCCGTTGGGGGGGGGGGGGTGAGGTCACTTGTTTAGGTCATCCATGGGAATTTTTTTTTTTTTTTTTTTTTTTTTAAATAATAATTAAAAAGAAAAAAAAAATACCAAAGGGGGGGGTTTTAGGGTTTTTTAGGGGGGGTTTATACACATAAAAATACCAAAGGGGGGGGGGGGGTTTAACCCCCCAAACACCCCCCCTGCGTACGCGCCTGATACCATGCAGGGTTAGCATAGTCAAATAAACATTGAATAAGAGCAAAACAGAGTGTACGTCTTGCTTTTACATCCATACAACTTTGATATCTGTACAAAAATTTCAGACAAGAATTTGCTTTTTTTACAACTGATTCTACTAAAGATGAAAATGAAATTGCGCTAGCCAACTCAATGCCTAAATACTTCACAGACTCTTTTCTCTTGATTGCTTGATTATTGTGTGTCACGTTGTATATACTTCGCCGCTGCACAATGCACAAAGACGGTGGTACACAAATTATCTCATGTGTATAAACTGTGTTGTTATCAGGGGCGTCGCTAGTCCTTTTCCAGTGGGGGATGACGAACTAGCCACCAATTACCGACAAATATAATAATGCCAATGTCCCAATGTCTACAAATTTAACCCTATAAACCCGAGGCCAGGAGCTAAGTTATTTTTCAGCCCCCCCCCTCCTCCTCCCGCGCGAAGCGCCGAAGCTTTGACGTTTCATTAAATTATTAGAGAAAGAAGACGATTCGTTGTACTGTTGTCGACTCATAATCCTTGTCTGAATTCAGTTTCGCCCTTTCTCGCGCGAAGCGCGGAAGCTTTCACGTTTCATTAAATCATTAGAGAGAAAGAAGACGATTCGTTGTACCGTTTTCGACTCTTAATCTCTGTCTGAATCATAGAGATAGTATACTGTATAGCTCAATGGTCTGAATTCAGTTTCGCCCTCTTCCGCCAGAAGCGCGGAAGTTTTGACGTTTCGTTAGTTATTGGAGAAAAAAGACGATTCGTTGTACTGTTTTCATTTCTTAATCCTTGTTTGAATTCAGTTCCCCCCCCCCCCGCTCCCACGCGTTTTGACGTTTCATTCAATTATTAGAGAAAGAAGACGATTTGCTGTAATGTTTTCGACTCTTAATCTTCGTCTGAATTCAGTTTCTACGTTTCATTAAATTATTAGAGAAGGAAGACAATTCGTTGTACCGACTCTTAATCATTGTCTGATTTTACAAAAATATTTCCTTGTCCTATAAAAAGTCACAGCAGGCAAAATAAAAAATTGCCGGCCGACCGACATAATACATCTCACCGACTTCAAACTTCTGCATTGGTATATTAGTACACGAGGATTGAGCGGATCCGACACAGCAACATAATTATCTATGCGTATCTTTCTTGCCCCCTCGACGTGGTGACTCCACCCAACATCCCCCCTCTCTCTCTCTTACTCCCACCCTTCTCCTTTCAGGCTCTTACCCCCTCTCTCTTCTCTTTTCACCCCGTTTCTTTTGTTTCCTTTTTCTCTTCTTTTTAAAAAATCCTTTTCTTTCTTTCCTTTCTTTTCCTTACTTTCCTTTTCTTTTTTTTCTTCTTTTCTTTCCCTTTCCCTCTCATTCCCACTTTCCCTTTTCTCATTTTCCCGACAGCAGCGCAATTTTACCGACAAAATCCTCGACGGGGGGGGGGGGGGTAGTCGCACCTCCCACCCCCACCCCCTTTAGCGATGCCCCTGGTTGTTATCCAATTATTCTTTTAAAAATAAATGCAATTCTTCATGCTCTCGTGATGGCAGATGTCAAAAACCTAGACAGTGGGGTTCAGATGGGTGGCATACGCATAACATCCGCTATGCAGATGACACCACCCTACTCGAACTCATCTATGACAAACTCCAAACATCAACAAACAAACTGGTAGAAGTCTGTGGTAAATGGGGAATGAAAATCAACACAGCTAAATGCAGAATCATGACAAACGATGATGAGGAGATTTCAATAGATGGCAACCCTATACCTTGCGTCCCAAGAAAAACTATACACTTTTGAAACGGCTGCCGAATAAAAACAAAATATAATTCTGGGGAAAAGTGTTATAGTCATGTATGTATGGAAAGCTCATATTAAAACACAACTTTCATATGACACCAAAAAGTCCGAAAATAATTCATGCTTGGGTGAGCACTGCTCACTTTTGTAAAGGGTATGAAAATTAGGTTGCGCAGGAATTAGCCTTCCAATTTGTGAGAGGTAAATCCTTTGGAGCTTACAAAATTGAGGGTGATATGATACATTCATGATTTGCTGAGTGAATCTCATGGTTTATTAAACCAAACTTGTATGCATGAGTGAACAAGAATTGCATTTTGTATTGTAGCATGGTAGACTCAGTGGTGTGTTCATGGGAGTCAGGATGGGTTGATGGTACATGTTGTAATTTCCATATTACAAACTGTTATTTTTTTTATTTTTTTTTTACATCTGTGACTTTAAATAAATACCTTCACCCCATATTTCAGTTACCATTTTACCTAAAGAATAAGTAGCCGACATCTTGGACATTCCTTTTTTCATCAAACCGTATTTGAATATTCAATTTACATAATCCCTACCTGGGTATTAAGTAAATCAATGAGATGTTCAACTAATCTTACCATTATTGAAATGTAGGTAGAGAAGGTACCAAGTCTTCTATAGAAGACTTTGTCTTCCTTGGAAGTGTAGTCCCCTCGGTTACCAAGGATATCAAGAGACGCACAAATCTAGCTTCCTGGGCATTTGGCAGACTGAGAAACAATATATGGACCAACCAAGATTTTTCAAGAGCCCTGAAGGTCAGGATTTATAAAGCCCTCATTCATCATATAGCCACCTACGGGTCAGAGACGTGGACGCTAAAAAAACTGACCGGGATAAACTGGAAACTTTTGAGATGAGATGTCTGCGGACAATTATAGCAGGAGTCCATCTTCTAGATCAAATTAGAAGCGTAGACATCAGAAAGTCATTGAAAATCTCCAAGACAACAAATTAGGAAATATCCAACCGCCACCTGAAATGGTTTGGACATGTGGTACGTATGCCACAGGAACGCCTTCCAATACAAGTCCACACCAGTGAATTTAGTTTGCCACGGCCACCAGGACGTCCTCTGAGGTGGAAAGACCAAATCCGCCAAGACTCTGGATTAAGCCTGGAGGCTGCCCAACAGTCCAGGACAGAAGTGAATGGAGGCAGACCACCCGTAGGAGCGCAAGGGGACACCTTGTCCTATGCACTTAAGTCAATTCATACTCTCGCACCTCTCTTCTATCGTTGTTTAATTATTTTTCATTTATTTTCTTTCTCCTTTAACTCACACAAATTCTCTCTTTCCCCCTTTTTTTCCCATTTTTTTTGGTTCTTTTTGTCCTTTTTTGTTGTTGTTGTTGGGGGGGGGGGCTACACGCCCAGCAAGAGGGACCCCATATTATGCACACTGCAACATTGCGTGTCCCCCGCCCCTTTCCCGGTAAAAAAAACACCTTCTTATAATATCATCCCCTTTCTTCCTTTTCCCTTCGCATTATTCTCCTTTCCCCCTTTTCTCTCCTCCGTCTTTCTCCCTCTCTTCCTTTTCCGCCTTTTCTCTCCTCTCTTTCTTCCTTTCTTCCTTTCCCCCTCCTTTTTTTCCTATCCCCCTTTTTTCTCCTCCCTCTTTAATTCTTCTTTCTCTCTTCCCTTTTCTCCCTTTTTCTTTTCCCCTCTTCCCCTCTTTTTTTTTTTTTTTTTACCGGGGGTGGGGGACCCTATAGCCTAGATTCCAGTATGAACTCATCTTCATACATAACAAGCTACGAAAACTTTCAAAGAATCAGACTTTGACTATTTATTGCTTTGCCTCACCATTTATAAAGGAAAACACTGAATAAATACTGAGATTCAAACCCTCAAGTTAACTTCTAATAAGTTCTAATATATAAGAGCACCTGTCCTTACCGATTGAGCTAACGATGGTTTGAGGAAAAGTTGATTTGTATAATTACTATCACCCTATCAACAACCCTACCGGATTCCTTCGCGAGTGCGCATGCGCAGGTTTCATTCGCGAGCTCAACCCGGGCTCGATAGGGTACGAAAAAATAAGAGGCCACCAGCCCAGCCTGAGAAAATATTTTTTCGCTGGGCGTCCTAATTTAATATTCGGCTGATAGCAAGTAAGTAGGGGGAGCTATATAGCGTTGGTGTGGTGGTAATCAAAATCAAAATTAAATAGGCTAGATTCTGGACTAGGTTACAGGGAATTAGGAACTAGATCAACGTTATGAACCCTCGACGAGATCAACAGATCAAGGCCATTCACAATCTTTTAATGCGATAAACCATTTGTTTTTTTTAAACTTTGTCTGACATTTTAAGCAGACGAGTTTATCGCTAAGACGTGTCAGCTTGACTATGGCATCACGTGAACACATTGCTATTCCATCACGTTCATCAGAGGAAGCGGCGGTTGATAACCAGAGGATAGACTTTGATGAAAGTCTGTCCGAAGATAAGGACAGTCCTTCCAGAGGCGTCAGGTAGGGGGCATAGGGGCACATGCCCCAGATCGAATGGCAAAAAAAAGAGTAAAATTGCGCACTTTCCCTCTTATCTGTGATCTTTCACCAGGTAAGAAATGTACCCCTCCCCTCTCAATAATAACAGCGAATCTCGCTACGCCTCTGGATCTCATCTCATCTTTTCATTCTATAAAGTAATACAATGTTCAATACTGCAAATACACCAATGGTGGTGATGAACTAAATTTTTTCAAAGTGACCCAAGATTCTATCAAAATATTATATATATATATAATTACCCCAGTACACCCCCTTTAGAATGCCCTTATTATTTCGAGTTTTTAATATAACATGATCCAATCTTCCGAAGTTTCTTGGAATTCACAAACTCACTGAACTCAGCACAAAATAATAAAGACGACAAATCAAACTATGTTATGTACAGTACCATATTGTGTCATTGAAGTTGGGAGCTTAATCGAAGTAGGTAAACTTTAACAACATTAATGTCCAAATTACCGACAGAGGGTAAATATTTGTTATCGTCGGTCAGTCATGAATGCTTGCATCAGCGATTGCTAATCCAACGATTTAAAGGACAGCAGGTCTCTATAAAAGCACATTTGAAAGATTGGAAGTCATTCTCATCGAATCAGTCTTGACTTTCGTTTGGATCGGTAAGCTCCTCCAAGAAGATGAAGATGCTGATGTTTTTCGCCGCACTTTGCGGAGTGGCCGTAGCCGTACCTTTCGACACGGCAGCCTACATGGGAGAATCTGCGCCTATGGGACTGGTCGATGAGATGAATACTCTGGGATTCACCAAGCTGGTTGAATTGATTGAGATGGCTGGACTTAAGGAAACACTCAACACTGGAGGTATATTTTCTCCTTTTATTCATTAAATCAAAATGTGCTGGCGCGGATCTAGAATAAGACTTGTTGGGTGGGGGGGGGGGGGGGGGGGGTATAGGGTCCTTGCATATAGAGGTGGATAGGTCTCCCGACTGTGAACCACAAAGTCCGGCAAGAAATTTCCGAAATTTACCACACCCGACCCAGGTGTACGTTAATGGGTACTTGGTAGGATTTATTCCTTGAATGCACCGAGTGCTACGGTCGCCGGAGCTAAAGCCGGGGTAATAATATCCATAGTCCCGTGCATGGAAGCGCATATAGAGACGTTGTATGATTATAAATTATGATGTGCGTTCATCACGAACGGCATATTATTATACTCTGTCGCTCATATATATATTGACGCAGCCCTTCGTAAGCAAAGTGAAGCCAAACTGAGTGCAGCGGGCATTAATCATGAATTAAACTATCTCGTACAGGTCCTTACACCGTCTTCGCACCAAGCAACGAGGCCATCGCTATGCTAGGACACGTCAATCTGAAGAACATGACTCTGCTCGTCAACCTCCTCAAGGCTCACGTCATTGAAGGCAAAGTGATGTCGACTATGATCAAAGATAACATGATGGCTCCAACCCTCATGGAGGGTGTCCCTATGCGTATCAACATGGTCACTTGGTGGCAGGTACAAATTATTCATATCAAATCAATTCAAATGGTTTATTAAGAATAACATCATGACGTAATATGATAATTATCAAAACCAAAACACCGGTAGTGCCCTAGCAATAGGGGTATATGGGCATCAACCTTCGAAAAGGAGAGTGTATTAAAAGAAAAGGGAGAAGGGTAAGGCGATGCTAGGATCCTTTCCCGTGACCTCCTCTTAAATGTAAAAACCAGTTCTGGTCATGCGATTGCATTGTGAAACAAACGTAACTATTGCCATCGATAATTTGCGAAAACTCTTCTTTTCCTGACAGACCACCACCATCGGTGCTAATGGAGCTGAGATAACCTTATTCGACAAGATGGCCAAGAATGGCGTCATCCATGGAATTGAAAAGGTCATCTACCCAATCCCTTATGGGAACATGATGGAGGCTATGGAGATGATTCCTGGTCTGAGTTTCACGCTCGAATTGATCAAGATGGCTGGGTTGGATTCAACACTCGCAGGTGCGTGCTAAAATTTAAACGCTTTTTAATAACTTTCGTTTTCATTCATTAAAAAAATATATATATATCTATCGTGTACATAAACTACATTTTTTGTCTACAGAGCAGGATTTACCTCTTACAAATTGGAAGGCTGATTCCTGCGCAAACTAATTTCCATACCCTTTACAAAAGTGAGCAGTGCTCACCCAAGCATGAATTATTTTCGGACATTTTGGTGTCATATGAAAGTTGAGTTTATAACCTTTCCATACATATAAAATCCCCCCCACCCCCCAAGAATCATATATTTATTTATTCGGCAGCCATTTCAAAAGTGTATAGTTTTTTGGGGGACGCACTGTTTATGTGAAAAATGTATTTGATTAAAATTTCGACCCCCCCCCCCCCCTAAAATTTTTTTTTTTTTTGACGCAATATATAAAAGTATTGATGTGCCGACTACGGGCAAATAAAAGCGCAAGGTACTCTTAACTAAGAGCTGTACGAAATATTAACCTAGTTTAGCCAAGTAACCTATACGGAAGGGGGCTCTATCTTTCAAGCAGTTTACCCCCCTAACGGATACCAATTTACATCACCTGGGTAAAAAGTGGCAAATATATATTCTGTCTATTGTTATTTATACGTTTTTTTTCAGGTGAGGGCCCTTTCACCATCTTCGCTCCTCAAAACATTGCTTGGATGAAGGTGCCAGAGAAGAAAATCACAGCTTTGAAAGCGAACAAGACCTTGCTTGCGGAGGTCCTGTCATATCACGTCGCTCCTGGTGCTTTCTACTCCACTATCATGAGACCTGGTTCTCTCATTACCACTGTACAAGGCCAGAAAGTCCTCTTCAATCCTAAGATGTGCAAGAAAGAAGGTAAGCTCCGAAAGGATATTTCATTATGTTTTAATAGGTCTTGAATTTGGGATTTAAAAAAATATTACATTTTCTAAAAAATTAAGGCTAACACATTGGTCATTATATTCAAATGGAATAGCTGAGCACTAATAGATGACGTTTTAGCGTCTAGGTGGGATTATATATTAGGTCATACGTGAATAGGCCTATCCTTGTAAGAGGATCGATCCAACGCTACAACTTACGTGATCCTATAGAGTACCGAAGCTGTGACATCATAACAATCTATTTTTAGAATTTCTCATTTTTTTCTTCATTTTCCGAAAGACCATCAAACATAATGTCTGAATGTCGAAAACCAATTGAAAATGTTAAGTATTGGGTGAGATATGACCATATGAATAAATATATGTCCTATGGGAACTCATTGTTATATCGCTCTGGTTCATAACATTAGGAACCGGAGCATTTACTTAATATTCAAATGGTTTTCGACATTCGGATATTATTTTTGATGACGTCACATTATCAATTTGTAACAGACACACACGCACACACACGCACGCACACGCACACACATGCACACACACGCACACACGCACGCATACATCCGGTCCCTGTGCCTGCTGTGCACAGACTATATTCTGAGTGTATTAATTCTGTTCAGTGCATAATGATTACAATATAATTCTCCGTGCTTTACATGATCGAATTGGATAACATTATGCAAGAAAAGATAGGTCTTTGTGGCTTTTCTTAAATATCGAGAGCAGATATATTGCTAAGGGTATAAATAATTCCACAGTGCATGAGCTGTTACCATGACGGCTGGGTTTCCATATGTATTCATGTATGTTTTACAGGATTAACAGCCATTATGATCATGATGTTGTGATGGTAATCGAAGTGTACATACTTGAATATCTGGTATATAAAGAATGGAGTGAGATTGTTCTCTTGAATCCCACCCGTTTCTCTACTATCATGGTTTAACGAGACTCTGTACTGGATCTTTATGTCTTAATTGTTCCTCAAATTATTATTTTCTTGGTATGACAGGCATACTCTACAAGTTCATGAACGAGGCTGAAGTGACCCTTGCCGACGAGTCTGTGAACAATGGCGTTATGTGGTTGATGGATGATGTCTTCGCAAGTCCGAAAGTATTCTAACTGGACTGTCTTCACTAAATCTAAACTCCCTTGCAGATAACTAGTTTTTTCGAGCCCATGAAAGAAGCTAAAATTCTAAGCAATGTGATAATTAGAAACAAACTCATGAAAAGATGCGAGAAAATGTACTGTTGAAACTTTAAATTTGTATATTTCTTCAAATATAAACTTAATTACAAATAACAACACGTTTGTGGTGGCAAAGCAGAGTTTGCTCTTGAAACCCTCCTTTCATAAATTTCGGATTTCTATTTTTGAGCATTTCATGTTCAAATATTGAAAAATGTTGAACTGCTCTAAATGCTATAGCTCGCATTCAAAAACATGTACATGTATGTGTTCGAAATAAAGACTGAAACTTGAGTGAAATTTTAGATTTGTTCCTTTCTTTTATTATAATTTTCGGAATATCATACGGGGTTGAAAACTGGTACAGTATATTAGATAACTATTAAACTATTCTAAATTCGATAATATTGACAAGGTAGGCCTATACAAGAACGTGATCTTTTTTTTAGATTTATTCTTTTCTTTTAAGTTCATTTGGGGGTTAATTACAAGGGATGGAAAATTTGTTCCGATTGGTGCAAAATGCTTTGTGTATGTTTTTGTGTATGTATTTCTGTTCCCAATCACGAAACTAATATTATTTTTCCTTCACCTTAAAAAAAAATACTCAGGTCTGAATTTGATCAATTTGGCAGGCCTAACATACATTATAATTCCAATGATACTATATGGATAACTCATACAGGCCTGCGAGAAAGGATAGATGATAACAACGAGAAATAGAAATAGATGTAACTGGATACTTATGAGCGAGAATGAATGATATAGGAGAAAAGAGTAAAGAGAAAGAGAGATAGGTAGAGCGAGAGAGAGAGAGAGAGCAAGATAGAGCAAAAGAGATGAGAGAGAGAGATAGGGGGCACACTTTTATAATTAACAGCAACCCCCCTCTGTCATATTAAACCAAGTTGTACGTAAAACTGATTAACAAAATAATCGATATAAAATGCTGCACTGATCGAGCCTCTTCATCCCCATTTCCATTTGCACCCCACTTTTTTTCTTTCTTTTCTCCTAGTTGGTTTATCTTTCTTCGAACGTAGTATTGTGTGGGGTGGTTAAAAGAAAAAGACCATGCGACACATAGCTCACCTCCGGTGGGAGTCGAACCCACAATCCCCGGTTTAGGAAACCGATGCCTTATCCATTAGGCCACGGAGGCATACGTCGTATGAAGGGAGCTAAGAATAAAGAATCCCAATCCCAAATTCAGAGAGGAGAATGGCCGAATAAATCTCATAATTTTGGATGTGAAGACCTGGATGTGAGAACGCTGAAACTTCTCCAATAAATGAAGAAAAAAAGTTTGACAAAAGATTCGGATGCTATCGATTAACGTATTCATGCTTATGACAGTTGGCCTCCGCATTTATTCTATCTTGAGTCTTTGACTTACCTCTATACTTTCAAGTTTTCAACAATAGTCTTGTTCAGACGGAGGCAAGTTACCCTAGGGTAAAGGTCGTGTTAAGAGTAAGTCGGGGTAAATATGGCGGGGTATATTGCTGGCCAAGCATGCCCTTATCCGTACAACTACACAACTATACGACTATACGTCTATCCATCCGGCCAATCAGAACGCAGGAAACTATACATCTATACAACTATACCAGTAGCGGATTCATGGGGGCACAGAGGGCACGTGCCCCCCCCCCCCGATAAAAAGGGGGATGATATCATGAGAAGTTTTTCTTTTTAGGGTGCATAATATGGGGTCCCTCTTGCCAGGCGTGTAGCCCCCCCCCAAAAAAAAAAAAGCACAAGATGAACAAAACAAAACAAGATATGGAAAAAAGGGGGGAAAGAGAGAATATTTCAGAGTTAAACGAGAAAGGAAAAAAACGAAAGAGAATTAAACAACGATAGAAAAGAGGTGCGAGAGCATGAGGAATTGCATTTCTTTAAAAAAAATAATGGGATAACAACCTGGGGCGTCGCTAAAGGGTATTGTCGGTAGAATGGCGCTGTTTTTTTTTTGGGGGGGGGGAGGCAACACGCCTTGCAAGAGGGACCCCATATTATGCTCACTGCAACATTGCATGCCCCCCGCCCCTTTCCCGGTAAAAAAACACCTTCTTATAATATCATCCCCCTTTCCTTCTTTTCCCTTCTCATTATTTTTTCGAAAACCACGCCGAAGATTTTGCAACGACTCAGCCTAAAATGACAAGAGTCTAAATCTGGATAAAACTGGAATTAACCACTGTTGAGTTATCAATGTCGGAATGTGCGACGCTTTTGTTACCTCTAATGTATCGTTTTCGTGACGCCAACGTTCTTATCTAAAAGTCGTAATCAGGTTGAACATTTTCAATTCATCATTGATGGATCCAACAGAGAGTGTTTTTATTTTAAGGTTGAAAGCATTTCCATAGTTGTGTGAGAAAATAGATTTCATCTATTCGTTTCGGGCACCGTGTGAAACTATTCAATTTCTTGATCAAGCACTGCGTCGATGCGCCTGAATGCATTCATGACAATTCACAATACATACATAAATTAATATTGACGTTTTTTTTTCTTCCTGGGAGACGTCTGGGGCGACGGTTTTGTCACTACTTCCTCATTTGTATGAGAGCGTTTTAAGTTTGGCAACAGAACGAGCCCTTTGTAGATCACATCAAACTAAATCAGATTGCTTCATTCCTCGTTTCAAGATGGCGACAAAGGTTTGCCCGGAGTTCTTGCTCTTTCTGGTGTTTCTGACATTTTGCGGTGAGTTTCTGGTCGATGTTGTTCAAATTTCATTTCTCTATCTATACGAGTATCCTAAGCTTTAATCGCAACAACAAAAAAGAAGATTTCTCATAATTTTTCAAAGCTGAATACGTTGACATTATGTTTGTTTTCAACACAGTCAACAAAGGTGAATCCAGACTTGGAGGGGCCATTGGTCCTCTTCAGGCCCTCTCTATATAAGGATTGTAGGAGGAGGGGGTGAGGGGAATAGATAAAACAAATCTATATTCCCCGGGAAAGATTTCTCACAGAAGGCCTACCGACTCTCTGGAGAAATGAAGATTCTTTTTAAATGATAGAACATGTTCTATTTGTGTATATGAAAAGGTTAGATATAGAAACATATTGGACAGGAGTCTCAATTGTTTAATCCCCAAGGCAGAATCTTTCGCTATAGCTCCTCATCCAAGGGCTTATATCTGTAACATGAGCCTAGGATATCGTAGTACACTCTCAGGGGACTATAGCAACATTTCATTTTGTTTGGGTGAGCATAGAATCCATACAGTTTAGGCTCTTGTCAGTAGGCAAGCTTACTGGGGACTATACTGTGACCAAGTCTTCACCGTGAGTGCAGACACGACAGAGGACATATTTAATCACGATGACTTGGGACATCAGCAGTCTCAAATCTGTTCAAAAATGAGATATGAAGAGTTTAATAACAAAAATTACTCCTTAATTGTGCTAAATTTGTCATTTCGTTATGTCTACTTATCTAGAAGGAGGAATGGTAAACATCACGATAGAAGGCTGGACTGTCCCTGTCTGTGAGTCTTCATCTCTATGCAACCCACAGAATGGATGCACTTCAGTAAACCCCGGCTCAGATGTAACATGCCGATGTGATCCACGTTGTCTCTTCTTCAAGGATTGTTGCCCCGATTACTTGACAAGTTGTGCCAATGCCACGCTTCCCAGTCACTTTCTTGACGCAACCGAGAACATTGTGTCTGATCAGTTGTCTTGCCTGGTCCCTCCACATTCACATTCTTCTGGAAACAATACAGCCTTCCTAATGATTGATGAGTGTATGTCGGATTGGAGCAACGAATTGACGAGGGAATATTGCGAAAGCTCGGTATATGAATCCGACTTTTTCACTCTGCCACCTGTTTCTTTAGGGTCATCAATAAGTTTTAAGAATGCTTACTGTGCCATTTGCAACAGGAAGAATATTCTTGAGGTTATGCCTTGGTCCTTTCAATTCGAATGTGGGTCTCACATCCCGATCATATCCGCCAATGCGACCTTTCAAGAACGTATTCAAATCTTGATGGAGAATTGTACTAACTGGTTCTTCATTCCTCCACCATCTGGTCTAACGAATGTGAGAACGTGTCCTAAGTTTGAAGGAATCGAGACTTGTCAGAATACACATGATGAAGAAGAGTCAGTGACTATCCGACGTGCTTGTCATTCTTATATAGCAAGTTTTGTGTCACTCCAAGATGGCCTTATGTACAGGAACCCACACTGTTTTTTATGTGGTCACGTGTCTGCTCAATACAACATTTCCGTAGTTCATTCTTTATTGGGTGATATAATGCCGTGTACGGATGTCCAACCTACATTACCTATAAGTGAATCAGGTACTGCAGGAACTACACAGGAGCAACCTTGGTCTGAAAGTACCACTACCAGTCAGCCCTCCGATACACGTGTTCCGGGGACGACCCGAGGGTGGACATTCGGTACCACACAGACACCTTTTGCGACTACACATTCCTTACAACCTATACCACATCCCTTACCACCTATACTACAGCCCTTACCACCTAATCAAAACAACTTACTACCTATGCCACCGCCCTTACCACCTATATCAGTTTTGATTGACTTTACATCACTCGATGACGCGCCATTTCTTGAAGAAGTCGTCTCTGTCGTTTGCAATCACACGCAAGTATTTAATCCATCTGTTCAAAGGTGTATTAAACTTTCTTGCCCTGCTGGTTACAAGCTCTTGAACAGGTCGTGCGTTGATTCGACCCAAACCAGTATGAGATGTTCAAATAACAGTCAAATACTTTCAACTGCGAAGCTTAGTTGTGAACATGAGGCGGTAGGTGTGTCATTCTGTGCCCCATTATGGTACATTGCAAATGAAACGGTTTTGTGGTTCACCGGCAATAGTAACCATCTCCAGAATATCTATGTTCAAGAGATCGCCGCCACTTGGATGAATGTAAGCTCTGGTAATTCTGAAATTGGCACCTGTTTACAAGTAGTCATCCTATCATTTGATTTGTCCAGAGACTTTGTACCGTTCAGGCAACCATCTGGGAATGTCTTGTGGGCTGCGTCAGGGCTTAAGAATTCAAAAAACCTGACTTGCCGGATATCAGAAGTCGATATATCTGTAGGATGTGTCAGAAGGGAAGACCGGTTATGTCGCAACAACTCTATCCGTTTTAATAAATTCAAAGTCAAGGGGGATTCTACCGGAATGAAGTTTTTTGTTAGCGAAACCAACACCTCTTATGCGATTGAAGATTCTCTATACACCCAGAGATTCCGATGGAACACTGATAATTCTAGTAACCTTGATGCAGATCTTCTGGTGTGTAGGAGAAGCGAGTATTCGTCACAATGTGCGTTGATAACGTTAGATATCTCTGACTTTGTCATATGGAGCAATGGATCGGTTCTGTATGAACCATACAATATGGTCTTTGATACAGATGACTATGTCTTGGTGAATAACGACTCCATTCAAGTCTGTTCCTTCCTAGACGGTAGTGGAACCCGTACCCGTGAATATTACTTCATCCAATTTTCAAAAGGACAGTCGATAACAAGTTTTGCTGGTTGTCTGCTATCAATTACTGGGCTTGTGTTTACATTTGTCACCTATGCCAAGTTCGGAAGCCTTCGTAAATCCATTTGCAGTCAGGTGGTAATGAGCATCTGCGCGTCGTTGACACTGGCACAATTGACGTTGCTCTTTAGTGGCATGGCAAAATCAAACTCCATCTCTTGCACATGCTTTGCCGTACTTGGGCACTACTTGTGGCTTGTTGTATTTACGCATTCAGTGTCTCTTGCGCTTGACCTATATCGTAGGTTTGGACTAACCCAGAAAGTCAAGAAAACATCTGAAGGTCCGAAACTGCTGTCCATGTTCCTCGTCTTTGCGTGGGGATCCCCCTTGCTTATTGTTATACCCTGCTTGGTTGTCCATCTCTGCAAATTGCCTCATGTTGCCCTGACTTATGGCACTGTCAAGTCCTGCTGGATTGGTAATGGTTTCATGAACCTTTACGCTTTTGGTGTACCTATAGCCCTTACTCTGGTCGTTAATGGAACCCTCTTCGTTCTTGTTGTTGCTGGTCTACGGAAGAGGACAAACCAAACCACGAAAAGAAAGACGTCGAAGATGGCGACTGAAGGTGTTGTCTATTTAAAGGTAAGAACATGGAACTTGCTTTTCCAATTGTTTAATTACTTCCATAAGGTTATTTCAATTTTAGGTAACCATATCAAATATAGTTGTAAACATAAAGGAAATACCAAATTGCTGTGGTTTGTATGTAAAGGATTGAAATAAGAAAACCGATATTGGAAGGGCTGCGATATTAGCTGATATATAAGATATATAACATCAGTGAACATAAGACTTTTTGAGACGTCACATTGTCCATTAAAAAAAAACATAGCCAATTAGTGCTCGTGTGGGCTACGTCTTAAAGAGTATTTTATGGGAATGCAATTCACTTAAGGAGTTCTTGTGGAAAATGTTATTAAAACGATCCAGCAACAATTAACAATCAAAAAGGCTTGTAGTCTCGAGAACTTAAGGTCATGGATGTGAGCAATAAGTCAAACTTTCATTATTCTAACCTCAAATTTATTTTGCATTTCTTTGTATCATAGATGTCGACATTGCTTGGATTCACTTGGATCGTTGGTTTCATCGCTGCTTTTGTTGATGTCGAAGCTCTCTGGTATATCTTCATCATCCTCAACTCTCTCCAGGGAGTCTATATCTTCATTGCCTTCATCTGCAACAAGCGTGTCTTCAAGCTCTGGCGGGACTCGTGCTCGTGCAAGCCCTGCGTCTCACTCACCGTTTCATGTCCTTGCTTGCGATCTTCGTCGGATGAGCCGGCATCATCCATCAAGACCGCCTCATCAACATGTACTTCATCTTTCGTGTCGTCCACTAAGAAGGTAGCTTTAAGTACGTCCATGACTCAGAACCAGATCGAGACGGATTCCTCGGCATTGAAAGGACCGATTCCTGTTTTCCCTTCTCCTTCACCTATGGTACGTACAGACGTACCGGTGAATGTTACGGTGTCCAGTCAACTCATGTCCGAGCTGAAAATGAAGTTTGACCGAAAGGTTTAGATCGAACTGTTCTTTCACAGGGCGTAGCCGAACTTAGAGTGAGGAGGGGGCATTCAAGCCGAATGCCCAAGTCTACACATATTCTTTTTTAGTACGTTATACCCCCTTCACATACACGGATTTTACTTACGAGTCCTTACGGATCGCACAAATTCACGGATCGTTCATGGATCCTTACGATTTGGCCACTTTTACGATCGATTTAAGAGTTGTTACGAGCTATTTAAGGTTTATTACGGATTATTACGAGTTATAACGATGTATTTATGGCAACGGTTCACGATTTGTAACGAGTTGCCACGGATAACTACGAGCAACTAACGTGTTAGTTACGACCTGTTTACGTCTTGTTACGAATAGTTACGAGTAATTTACGAGTTTTTACGAGTCCTTACGATTTTTAGCCACAAAAACAACTGAAAATGAAGTGTTCGAATTTGCAGCTTTCATACCTTTCCCCAAATCGTAAACAGTTCGTAAGCATACGTATAGTATACGTATCTATTCCTAAACTACTCGTAAATACACGTAAAATGCTCGTCATAACTCATATCTATCCGTAAAGCCATCGTAAAATGACCCGAATAAAATCGTAAACAACACGTAAGCACACGCAACCATCCGTAAACTGCTCGCAATAACCCGTAAATAATCAGTAAACAAATCGTAAACTAACCGTAACGAATCGTTACATAAATCTGTTACGAGTCATTTACGGATTCTTGCGAGCAGTTTACGGATGGTTACGTGTTGATGCGAGCGGTTTACGGATGTTTACGGATTGTTAAGAGCTATTTACGAGCTATTTACGGACAAATCAATCCGTGGACAATCGTAAGAAGATTTTTGACATGTCAAAAAATTTGCCTCTCCTTTCACGGATCCTTAAGAGTGTCTACGAGTTGTTGCGAGTTGTGACGAGTCATTTACGGATACTAGCGAGTTATTTACGGATGCTTGCGATTGACTACGAGTTGGCGATCCGTAAGGACTCGTAAGGAAAATCCGTGTATGTGAAGGGGGTATTAGACAATACATCAATTTTGACAGTTTTATCGACACGCGGCTATTGTTCATACCGTATATAAATATATATATCTACACACATGTGTTTAACATAACGTAACAAAGTTATTTGCTACAATAATGACGGGAAATTATGTTAAATACAAAAAACATCGTAAATTCCTTGTTTTTTTAGATGAAAAAAGAAGAAGAGAGGAATAGGTAGTTGCAGGGAGCTTCTCATTACTCCCTCATGAATGATTGTCGTTCGAAGTCGATTCCACATAATCAAGTAATACTAAAAACGAAAAAAACAAGGTTAGAATAAAGATCAATGGAAGTTCTAATTTTTTAGTTTTTGAACTTCTCTAACAAGTACCATATAGTGCGTTATGGTGCGGGTGGTGGGGGTTTACCGTTGTTTTTCGTTTGATTTGTTGTGTGTTTGGTTTCTTTTAAATAACACAAGTTAAACTCTTTTTTTAGCAAAGCCATAATTGGTTAAAATTTGTTAAAATTACATGAATGATGTTATTTTTGTTTCTAGATTTTGAATGTATATATCAAACATCTTTGTAATTGTGCTTGTGCATATCGTGGATCTTGCTCTTTGTATTATTTGTAAAACATTCTCACAATTCAACCACCCGGCTGCAAAGATATGTTTTGATAAATCTTAAATCTTGGATCTTGAATAATAGTTTTGTCACTACACATACACATAATATGAAGTAGGCGTACGACACGTTATTATCGACTTGTTCGATGTTATCATAACTTATATCATGTATATATTATATAGCGAGTATTTAGTAGGTAATCATTAAAATGGCCAAGTGTACCGCCAGCTAACACCTCAAGACCTTTGTCCCGAGAAAGAGTCTTTGTAATAGAAGGACATGCAGATGTTGGGCTGTCAATCAGGTGTGGATGGGAGCGTTGCTAGAGAGGGTAGTCGGAGGATATCACAACCCAGTTCTATACTTCGTGTCGGTAAAGTTTGTATACAGAATTGTTTTGTTCATTTTAAATTGCAAATTGATAACACTCTTCTTTTATTAAAATTAAAAATTTTACTTGTCGGAAAAATTTGGAGTTTCTGTTAGCAAATTCTAAAATGTGACCTAGTTTTATCACTTTTCGGTAGTTTGGGGACTATTTGTATTGTTTGTCTACAATTTCGAGCTAACTTTAATTTTATCTACCGATATCCCCCTCCCCCTCCATTAAAATTGTCTAGCGATGCCCATTAGTGTCTAACATTGGGGCCGTCGGAATGTCAGATCGTTCCGATTGTCAAACATTTGTTTTCTTATTATCCATGGTTGATGGGGAGGGGAGGTATACTCTCCTGAAACGGGAAGTTTTTACTTTGTTTGTCATTCGGAAAACAAATGAACAGTTTAAGTCTTATTCACCGCGTTTGTACATCACCGTCTTTCGCCTGTTGAACACGAGGCGTCTATTTTCTAACACAGGACTGCGTCAGCGATTAGCGTATCATCTTAACGAGCCATGTATGGGTGATATCGTACCTAAAGTAAATGCAAATAACAGGTGCAACCATTGCCACAAGTTACTGGTATATGTGACCATTGCCTTTACATGATTAATTAGCGCAGGTAACAACGCAATAAAAAAGACAACCCCGTTTGCTACGGCTTAACATTAGTGCAGTCATGACAAGAAAAGATGAACTTCTTCGATAATGTTATTCAGACCATTTTATTATCATTACAATGCACTGACAAACAAATGTAGACTCTTGCCTCAGCTACGGTAATTATCCAGACTTATCTGGAAACGCATCAGGACGTTATGATCAGAAAGCTATATTCGCTATATAAGTTTATTCTCATCATTCTGTATTTGTAGCATGCATTTTAGGTCAAAAGGCAAATAAAGATTCGTGGGATAAAAAAATATATATATAATCGAGATTACACATTACAAACACGTGTGGCAGTGTTGTTTATTCTTCCTTTTGTTCAGATATATGTAAAAGAAAATGTGCCCTTGATTGTTACGAAAATGAAAATTACATACTAAAATTAACACATGTATTTTATTTTGAAAGGTGTAAGATGTAGTTAGAGTGTTTTCTTATGAACACTTTAAGTAATCTTTGTGATGCAGATGATTCACTTTCTAAAATATCAAGATAATAAACACCGTCCTGTGTGTATCAATACACACCAATACCACCGTGGATCGCAGACGAGATTCCACAGCCCATCTGAATCCAGATTCATGAGCCATGTATTGCCCCCCCCCCCCGACCCCAACAGAAAAGACAGAGAGAAAGGGTGGAAATCAAATACTGTTTTGAAAAGATTGAATGGAAAAAATCCTTCGGCTTTACATATGTAATTTGTCACCATCAGTTCAACAAGCAAATAAGTCCCCCCCCCCCCCCCCCCCCCAAAAAAAAAAAAAAAAACATCCTCGGCTCTGGACAATAAATTCCTGCATTACAACAGCACGCGGACAACTACCCCTGAAAAAAAAACTACCATTAGGACAACACAGGACTGCTGCCCTCCTACGACAATATAACCCTAGACTTATATCATTATATCAGGCGGCTTTCCTCTTAGACGAATACCCCTTGAGATCGGCCCCTGAATAAAAAAATTGTCCTAGGTGATCATTTCAAGAGTAACAATATTAATTAATTGAAATTTCTAGGGATTGTTGTCCGGTATCTGGTGGCGACCGGGGGTGGCGATAGCCCGGATGTAGTCGTAATTTAACAGTTCCTTCAGTAGGCGATTGCTAATTATTTTGTTAAAGTTATCATGCTAATCCAAATTATGCCCTATAAATTGTATAATGTCTTTTTTTCGAATGGATGGAGTAAACCGTTAGGTTACATGGTTACATCTAGTCCAGAATCTTACCGGTTCTCTATATTCCGTACTCACTTGATTTAAGCCGCCGAAGATGGCGTTATCAACAAACTCATAATTATGCTCACCAGCCGCTACCAGCCCAGCCCATCAAACTCAAACAGCCCATCGAACTGGTTTGAGTTCGTTGGCCCAGCCTGAGAAAATGCTTTTTCGCCAGGCATCCTAATTTAATGATCACGCCATCTTTGGCTGGTAGCAAGTAAGTAGGCGGAGGTAGCGTTTAATCAAAATTAAATAGGCTAGATTCTGAACTAGGTTACATCGGGAATTAGGAACTAGATCACCACCATGAACCCTCGAAACGGTCAAGATCTAGGCCATTCACGTTTATCTTTTAATGCGATAAACCATAAAAAAAAACTATGTCTGACATTTAAAGGAGACGAGTTTTTTGTCATGTTCATCAGAAGAGGCGGCGGTTGATAACCAGAGGCATAGACTTTGCTGAAAGTCTGTCTGAAGATAAGGACAGTCCTTCCAGAGGCGTAGGTAGGGGGCATCGGGGCACATGGCCCAGATCGAATGGCAGAAAAGAAGTAAACTTGCGCACATTCCCTCTTGTCTGTGGTCTTTTACCAGGTAAGAAATGTACCCCCCCCCTCCCGTATAATAACAGCAAATTTCGCTACGCCTCTGGATCTCATCTCATCTTTTCATTCTATAAAGTAATACAATGTTTAACAATGCAAATACACCAATGGTGGTGATGAACTAAATTTTTCAAAGTGACCCAAGATTCTATAAAAATATTATATAATTACCCCAATACACCCCCTTAGAATGCCCTTATTATTTCGAGTTTCTAATATCACATGATCCAATCTTCCGAAGGTTCTTGGAATTCACAAACTCACTGAACTCAGCACAAATAAAGACGACAAATCAATCTTTGTTACTGTACCATATTGTGTCATTGAAGTTGGGAATTTAATCGAAGTAAGTAAACTTTAACAACATTAATGTCCAAATTACCGACAGAGGGTAAATATTTGTTATCGTCAGTCATGAATGCTTGCATCAGCGATCGCTAATTCAACGATTTAAAGGACAGCAGGTCTCTATAAAAGCACATTTGAAAGATTGGAAGTCATTCTCATCGAATCAGTCTTGACTTTCGTTTGGATCGGTAAGCTCCTCCAAGAAGATGAAGATGCTGATGTTTTTTGCCGCACTTTGCGGAGTGGCCATGGCCGTACCTTTCGACTCGGCAGCCTACATGGGAGAATCTGCGCCTATGGGACTGGTCGATGAGATGAATACTCTGGGGTTCACCAAGCTGGTTGAATTGATTGAGATGGCTGGACTTAAGGAAACACTCAACACTGGAGGTATATTTTCTCCTCTTATTCATTAAATCAAAATGTGCTGGCGCGGATCTAGAATAAGACTTTTTGGGTGGGGGGGGGGGGGATATAGGGTCCTTGTATGTAGAAGTGTTGTGGTCTGGTGGATAGGTCTCCGGACTGTGAACTACAAGGTCCGGCAAGAAATGTCCAAAATTTGCCACACTCATTCCAGGTGTACGTTAGATGGTACTTGGTAGGATTTATTCCTTGAATGCACAGAGTGCTACGGTCGCCGGAGCTAAAGCCAGGGTAATAATACCCATATTCCTGTGGAAGCGCATATAGAGACGTTATATGATTATAAATTATGATGTGCGCTCTTCAGGAACGGCATATTATTATAATTCATTTTCTACATGTGACTCTTCTTAATTAAAGGTTAATCAACATTTTGTTGAAGAGGACAGGGGAGGCTTGCATAAATTTAGATGGGACATGAGTTCCAATCCGCGTCAAAGAATGATCGCGTCGTTGACGCAACCCGTCGTAAGCAAAGTGAAGCCAAACTGAGTGCAGCGGGCATTAATCATGAATTAAAATATCTCGTACAGGTCCTTACACCGTCTTCGCACCAACCAACGAGGCCATCGCTATGCTAGGACCCGTCAATCTGAAGAACATGACTCTGCTCGTCAACCTCCTCAAGGCTCACGTCATTGAAGGCAAAGTGATGTCGACTATGATCAAAGATAACATGATGGCTCCAACCCTCATGGAGGGTGTCCCTATGCGTATCAACATGGTCACTTGGTGGCAGGTACAAATTATTCATATCAAATCAATTCAAATGGTTTATTAAGAATAACATCATGACGTAATATGATAATTATCAAAACCAAAACACTGGTAGTGCCCTAGCGATAGGGGTACATGGGCAACCCCCCTTCGAAAAGGAGAGTGTATTAAAAGAAAAGGGAGAAGGGTAAGGCGATGCTAGGACCCTGTCCCGTGACCTCCTCTTAAAGGTAAAAACCAGTTCTGGTCATGCGATTGCATTGTGAAACAAACGTAACTATTGCCATCGATAATTTTCGACAACTCTTCTTTTCCTGACAGACCACCACCATCGGTGCTAATGGAGCTGAGATAACCTTATTCGACAAGATGGCCAAGAATGGCGTCATCCATGGAATTGAAAAAGTCATCTACCCAATCCCTTATGGGAACATGATGGAGGCTATGGAGATGATTCCTGGTCTGAGTTTCACGCTCGAATTGATCAAGATGGCTGGGTTGGATTCAACACTCGCAGGTGCGTGCTAAAATTTAAACGCTTTTTAATAGCTTTCGTTTTCATTCATTAAAAAAATATATATATCTATCGTGTACATAAACTACATTTTTTGTCTACAGAGCAGGATTTACCTCTTACAAATTGGAAAGCTGATTCCTGCGCAAACTAATTTCCATACCCTTTATAAAAGTGAGCAGTGCTCACCCAAGCATTAATTATTTTCGGACATTTTGGTGTCATATGAAAGTTGAGTTTATAACCTTTCCATACATATAAAATCCCCCCACCCCCCAAGAATCATATATTTTTTTATTCGGCAGCCATTTCAAAAGTGTATAGTTTTTTGGGGGACGCACTGTTTATGTGAAAAATGTATTTGATTAAAATTTTGACCCCCCCCCCCCCCCCCCCTAAAAAAAAAAGTTGTGACGCAATATATAAAAGTATTGATGTGCCGACTACGGGTAAATAAAAGCGCAAGGTACTCTCGACTAAGAGCTGTACGAAATATTAACCTAGTTTAGCCAAGTAACCTATACCTCTATCTTTCAAGCAGTTTACCCCCCTAACGGATACCAATTTACATCACCTGGGTAAAAAGTGGCAAATATATATTCTGTCTATTGTTATTTATACGTTTTTCCAGGTGAGGGCCCTTTCACCATCTTCGCTCCTCAAAACATTGCTTGGATGAAGGTGCCAGAGAAGAACATCACAGCTTTGAAAGCGAACAAGACCTTGCTTGCGGAGGTCCTGTCATATCACGTCGCCCCTGGTGCTTTCTACTCCACCGTCATGAGACCTGGTACTCTCATTACCACTGTACAAGGCCAGAAAGTCCTCTTCAATCCTAAGATGTGCAAGAAAGAAGGTAAGCTCCGAAAGGATATTTTATCATGTTTGAATAGGTCTTGAATTTGGGATTTAAAAAAATATTACATTTTCTAAAAAATTAAGGCTAACACATTGGTCATTATATTCAAATGGAATAGCTGAGCACAATTAGATGACGTTTTAGCGTCTAGGTTGGATTATATATTAGGTCATACGTGAATAGGCCTGACCTTGTAAGAGGATCGATCCAACGCTACAACTTACGTGATCCTATAGAGTACCGAAGCTGTGACATCATAACAATCTATTTTTAGAATTTCTCATTTTTTTCTTCATTTTCCGAAAGACCATCAAAAATAATGTCTGAATGTCGAAAACCAATTGAAAATGTTAAGTATTGGCTGAGATATGACCATATGAATAAATAGATTTCCTATATGGGAACTCATTGTTATGTTGCTCTGGTTAATAACATTAGGAACCGGAGCACTTACTTAAAATTCAAATGGTTTTCGACATTCGGATATTATTTTTGATGACGTCACATTATCAATTTGTAACAGACACACACGCACACACACGCACACACGCACACATACATCCGCTCCCTGTGCCTGCTGTGCGCAGACTATATTCCGAGTATTAATTTTGTTCAGTGCATAATGATTACAATATAATTCTCTGTGCTTTACATGATCGAATTGGATAACATTATTATATTAATACACTACTGCAAGAAAAGATAGGTCTTTGTGGCTTTTCTTAAATATCGAGAGCAGATATATTCCTAATTGCTAAGGTTGTAAATAATTCCACAGTGCTTGAACTGATACCATGACGGCTGGGTTTCCATATGTATTCATGCATGTTTTACAGGATTAACAGCCATTATGATCATGATGTTGTGGTGATAATCGAAGTGTACATACTTGAATATCTGGTATATAGGATGGAGTGAGATTGTTCTCTTGAATACCACCCATTATTTTCTCTACTGTCATAGTATAATAAGGCTCTGTACTGGTTCTTTATGTCTTAATTGTTCCTCAAATTATTATTTTCTTGGTATGACAGGCATACTCTACAAGTTCATGAACGAGGCTGAAGTGACCCTTGCCGACCAGTCTGTGAACAATGGCGTTATGTGGTTGATGGATGATGTCTTCGCAAGTCCGAAAGTATTCTAACTGGACTGTCTTCACTAAATCTAAACTCCCTTGCAGATAACTAGTTTTTTCGAGCCCATGAAAGAAGCTAAAATTCTAAGCAATGTGATAATTAGAAACAAACTTATGAAAAGATGCGAGAAAATGAACTGTTGAAACTTAAAATGTCTTTGTTTATTTCTTCAAATATATAAACTTAATTACAAATAACAACACATTTGTGGCGGCAAAGCAGAGTTTGCTCTTGAAACCCTCCTTTCATAACTTTCGGATTTTTATATTTGAGCATTTCATGTTTAATTATTGGAAAATGTTGAACTGTTCTAAATGCTATGGCTCGCATTAAAAAACATGTATGTGTGTAGAAATAAAGACTGAAACTTGAGTGAACTTTTTAGATTTGTTCCTCTCTTTTATTATAATTTTCGGAATATCATACGGGGTGGAAAACTGGTAACAGTATATTAGATGAATATTAAACTATTCGATAATGTTGACAAGGTATACAAAAACGTGATACTAAAGTGAAATTTTCCAGATTTGTTTTTTTCTTTTAAGATCATTTAGGGGTAAATTACAATGGATAGAAAATTTGTTCAGATTGGAGCAAAAAGCTTTGTGTATGTTTATGTGTGTGTGTGTGTGTGTGTGTGTATTTCCGTTCTCAATCACGAAGCTAATATCATTTTCCCTTCAACTTAAACAAAATATTTAGGTCTGAATTTAATCATTTGGTAGGCCTACATACATTATAATTCCAATGAGACTATATGGATAACTCATACAGGTCTGCGAGAAAGGATAGATAAAAACGAGAAATAGATGATATTTATGAGCGAGAATGAATGATATTGGAGAAAAGAGTAAAGAGAAAGATAGATAGGTAGAGAGAGAGAGAGAGAGAGCAAGAGAAAGAGAGAGCAAGATAGATCAAAAGAGAGAGAGAGAGAAAGAGAGGAGAGAGAGAGAGTCAGGGGGCACACTTTTTATAATTAACAGCAACTCCCCTCTGTCATAGAAAACCAAGTTGTATGTAAAACTGATTAAAAAAATAATCGATATAAAATGCTGCACTGATCGAGCCTCTTCATCCTAATATACATTTGCACCCCACTTTCTTTCTTTCGCTTCTCCTCCTTTGTTTATCTTTCTTCGAACGTAGTATTGTGTGGGGTGGTTAAAAAAAAAAGACCATGAGACACAAAGCTCACCTCCGGTGGGAGTCGAACCCACAATCCCCGGTTTAGGAAACCGATGCCTTATCCATTAGGCCACGGAGGCACATGTCGTATGAAGGGAGCTTAGAATGAAAGATCGCAATCCCGAATTCAGAGAGGAGAATGGCTGAATAAATCTCATGATTATTGATGTGAAGACCTGGATGTGAGAACGCTGAAACTTCCCCAATAAAATGAAGAAAACAAGTTTGACAAAAGATTCGGCTGCTATCGACTAACGTATTCATGCTCATGATAGTTGGCCTCCGCATTTATTTTATCTTGAGTCTTTGACTTACCTCCATACTTTCAAGTTTTCAACAAAAGTCTTATTCTTACATCTTGTTCCAGACTGAGGCAAGTTACTCTAGGGTAAAGGTCGTGTTAAGAGTAAGTCGGGGTAAGTACGGATGGGTATATGGCGGGCCAAGCATGCCCTTATCCGTACAACTATACAAATATATGACTACTAGCTGGACCCGCGGAAATCCGCGGGATTCTAGAGGGGGGCGGGGGGTGTATAGAGACTGTCTAAATTAAAACCACCAAGAACTTTATTTGCCATTCAGGCCATTAAAAAAATGTTTTGCGTCCCCGCCCGCTTACTTTTTGGGGGCCGCCTCCTATTTTTTTTTTTGAAAGAAAAAAAAAACAGCGTCCCCGCCTGCTTCCTATTTGGGGGCCGCCTCCTATTTTTTTTTTTTTTTTTTTTTGGAGAAAAAAAACATGAAAAGCACTGCTAAAATGTATTTCTGATTTTAAAAAAGAAAAAAAAAAATTGTCGGCCGCCATCTTGAAAAATAGCCCGAATGTCAAGTTCGGAAGCCTCCGCAAATCCATTTGCAGTCAGCTTGTAATGAGCATCTGCGTGTCGTTAACACTGGCGCAATTGACGTTGCTCTTCAGTGGCATGGCAAAATCAAACTCCATCTCTTGCACATGCTTTGCCGTACTTGGGCACTACTTGTGGCTTGTTGTCTTTACGCATTCGGTTGCTCTTGCGCTTGACCTCTATCGTAGGTTTGGACTAACCCAGAAAGTCAAGAAAACGTCTGAAGGTCCGAAACTGCTGTCCATGTTCCTCGTCTTTGCTTGGGGATCCCCCTTGCTTATTATTATACCCTGCTTGGTTGTCCATCTCTGCAAATTTCCTCATGTTGCCCTGACTTATGGCACTGTCAAGTCCTGCTGGATTGGTAATGGTTTCGTGAATCTTTACGCCTTTGGTGTACCTATAGCCCTTACTCTGGTCGTTAATGGAACTCTCTTCGTTCTTGTTGTTGCTGGTCTACGGAAGAAGACAAACCAAACCACGAAAAGAAAGACGTCGAAGATGGC
Organism: Strongylocentrotus droebachiensis; assembly: GCA_035222895.1. NCBI lineage: Eukaryota > Metazoa > Echinodermata > Echinoidea > Camarodonta > Strongylocentrotidae > Strongylocentrotus > Strongylocentrotus droebachiensis. The sequence continues at coordinate 55,932 of JAVYIG010011319.1, forward strand.
GACTGAAGGTGTTGTCTATTTAAAGGTAAGAACATGGAACTTGCTTTTCCAATTGTTTAATTACTTCCATAAGGTTATTTCAATTTTAGGTAACCATATCAAAAATAGTTGTAAACATAAGGGAAATACCAAATTGCTGTGGTTTGTATGTAAAGGATTGAAATAAGATAACCTATATTGGAAGGGCTGCGATATTAGCTGATATAAAAGATATATAACATCAGTGAACATAAGACTTTTTGAGACGTCACATTGTCCACTTCAAAAAGAGACATAGCCACTTAGCGCTCGTGTGAGCTACGTCTTAAAGATTACGTTATGGGAATGCAATCCATTTAAGGAGTTCTTGTGGAAAATATTATTAAAACGATCCAGCACCAAATAACAATTAAAAAGGCTTGTGGTCTCGAGAACTTAAGGTCATGGTTGTGAGCAATAAGTCAAACTTTCATTATTCTAATCTCAAATTTATTTTTCATTTCTTTGTATCATAGATGTCGACATTGCTTGGATTCACTTGGATCTTTGGGTTCATCGCTGCTTTTGTTGATGTCACAGCTCTCTGGTATATCTTCATCATCCTCAACTCTCTCCAGGGAGTCTATATCTTCATTGCCTTCATCTGCAACAAGCGTGTCTTCAAGCTATGGCGGGACTCGTGCTCGTGCAAGCCATGTGTCTCGCTCACCGTTTCATGTCCCTGCTTGCGATCTTCATCGGATGAGCCGGCATCATCCATCAAGACCGCCTCATCAACATGTACTTCATCTTCCGTGACGTCCACTAAGAAGGTAGCTTTAAGTACGTCCATCTCTATGACGGAGGCTTCGTCCAGTTATTCCGTGCCCGAGATGACTCAGAACCAGATCGAGACGGATTCCTCGGCATTGAAAGGACCGATTCCTGTTTTCCCTTCTCCTTCACCTATGGTACGTACAGACGTACCGGTGAATGTTACGGTGTCCAGTCAACTCATGTCCGAGCTGAAAACGAAGTTTGACCCAAAGGTTTAAATCGAACTGTTCGTTCACAGGGCGTAGCCGGACTTTATAGAGTGAGGGGGGCATTACTGAAGCCGAATGCCAAATTCTACTTAGATTTTTTTTAGTATCTTAGACAATACATTCATTTTGACAGTTTTATCGACACGCGGCTATTGCTCATACCGTATATACATATATATCTTTACACACATGTGTGTAACATAATGTAACGAAGTTATTTGTTACAATAATGACGGAAAATTATGTTCATTACAAAAAACATCGTAAATTAATTGCTTTTTAGAAGAAAAAGAAGAAGAGAGGAACAGGTAGTTGCAGGGAGCTTCTCATTATTCCTTCATGAATGATTGTCGTTCAAAGTCGATTCCACATAAGTAGGAGGAGGCGAGTTGGCTCAGTCGGTAAAGCGTCCGTCTGTCGAACCAAAGATCCCGGGTTCGACCCCCACCCAGGCGGATGACTGAAGCCTGCGTTGTGTGTTAACGTGCCCTTTCACTTGTTCATAGACGCAGGTTATGTCAAGTGGAAAACACTCCGTCCCTCGGATAGGACGTTAAATGGAGGCCCCGTGTAGAGAAGAGTCACTACCTTTGCATGTTAAGAACCCACTGCACTATTCGTATAAGAGTAGGGGGAAACCCCGGTGTAGTGGTCCACCTGCACACACCCCCAGTATAGTACGATAATACTCTGTAAAGAGGTCTCTACTCAGAAGAAGTAATACAAAAAAAGAAAAAAACAAGGTTAGAATAAAGATCAATGAAAGTTCTAATTTTCATGTTTTTATACTAGTCTAACAAGTATCATATAGTGCGTTATGGTGCGGGTGGTGGGTTTACCGTTGTTTAACGTTTGATTTTTGTGTATTTGGTTTCTTTTAGATACCACAAGTTAAACCTTTTTTTTAGAAAAGCCATAATTGGTTAAAATGTGTTAAAATTACATAATTGATGTTATTTTTGTTTCTAGATTTTGAATGTATATATAAATCATCTTTGTAATTGTGCTTTTGTATATCGTGGATCTTGCTTTCTTTTTTATTTGTAAAACATTCTCACAATTCAACTACCCGGCTGCGAAGATATGTTTTGATAAATCTTAAATCTTGGATCTTGAATAATAATTTTGTCACTACACTTGCACATATGAAGTAGGTCTACGAATTTTTGTTTTTGACATGTTCGATGTTATCATAACTTATATCATGTATATATTATATAGCGAGTATTTACTCAGTAACCATGGCAATGGCGATGTGTACCCCAAGCTCTGACACCTCAAAACCTTTGTAAGTCTTTGTAATAGAAGGAAATTCAGATGTTGGGCTGTTTGAACACGGGGCTGTTGATCAGGTGTGGCGTGTGGTGGGAGCATTGCTAGATGGGGTAAGGGGTAGGCTGAGGATATCACAACCCAGTTCTATACTTAATGTCGGCTAAGTTTGTACACAGCATTGTTTGTACATTTAAATTGCAAATTGACAACCCTCTTCTTTTATTAAAATTTAGTTTTTTACTTGTTAGCAAATTCTAAAATGAGACCTAGTTTTATCACTTGTCAGTAATTTAGGGACTATTTGTAATGTTTGTCTACAATTTCGAGCTAACTTTAATTTTGTCTACCGATACCCCCCCCCCCCCTCCATTAAAATGGTCAAGCGATGCCCATGAGTGTCTAACATTTTGGCCGTTGGAATGTCAGATCGTTTCAATTGTCATCCCGTATTATTGAAGGTTGATGGGTAGGGGAGGAACACTATCCTCAAAGGGGAGTGTTTGTTTTGTTTATCATGTGTAAAACAAATACACAGTTTAAGTCTTATTCGCCGCGTGTGTAGATCACCGTCTTTCGCCTGTTGAACACGAGGCGTCAACTTTTTCCAACGTAGGTCTGCGTCAGCGATTAGCGTATCATCTTAACGAGCCATGTATGAGTGTTACCGTACTAAAAGTAAATGCAAATAACAGGTGCAACCATGCCTTAAGTTACTGGCATATGTGACTAATTCCTTAACATGATTAATTAGCGCAGATAACAACGCAATCAAAACGACAACTACTAATGATAATGTTATTCATAAAAGACATCGGTTTTCAATGGATGATAATGAAACATAAACATACAACCAAAATAAAATGGGTGTACGCAACTTAGAACAGTGTATTTTAGTCATCGTATTGTATTGCTTATGTATAGTTGTTTTATCCTTAAAATACACTGATAAACAAGGGACGACCCTTGCCCAAGCTACGGCAATTATCGAGATGTATCTGGAAACGCATCAGGATATTTTTAACGTAATGCGAAATGCGCTATACAAGAACGGTTTATTCTCATTATTCTGTATTTGCATATTTAGCTTGCATTTAATGATAAAAAGCAAGTAAAGATTGGTGGGATTAAAAACAAAGATTACACATAACAAGAACGTGTTCCAGTTTGTTTTTGTATTCTTCCTTTTGAAGTTTCGTAAGTACAGAGATTAAGTAGTATTTGGTTGTGCCCAATAAGTACTCTTAACTTAACGCAACATAAGAGTGATTTTAATCACCTTATTCTTTTAATAAATGTTAATTGTTATTGCCATACAAAGTTGTAACCACTGCCTTGTGGTTCAGGTTCTCTTTAGAATATAATGCTAAGGGACCAAACCCTAACAGAAAACCATGCCACCGTAACAGCATTGAAGGCGATTGACGATATTCAACTCCCGACATCCTTCGACCAGTCACTGCAGGGTCTGGTGGTTCACACCCGTCTTGGCTTGTCCTCGCCGATGTGAAACTGCCACCAGTTCCCCCGAAAGAGTGCCGTTAGTAACTTGCATGAGCTATTGGTACTTACCCATCTTTGCAAGCAGCCTTCATGAAAGTGAAGGCGGTCATTGTCGCTTCGCGACAGTCGGCTACTACTAAGTACAGATTTTTATAAAAGAAAATGTTTGACCCCTTTGATTGTTAAGAAAGTGAAATTGCATACTGGAATTAACAAATTGTAAATTTAAAAGATGTAAGATGCAGTTAGAGTATCTTTTCTTATGAATACTTTAAGTACTATGATGCGGATGGTTCGCTTTTTTAATATCGAGTTAAAAATTCCATCCCGTGTGTATCAATTCTGAACAAACCGACATACCACTGTCGATCGCAGACGTCATTCCACAGCTCCTGTAAATCCAGATTCATGAGCCATGTATTGACCCCATCCCCAATAGAAACGAGAGAAATAGAGAGAGAGAGAGAGAGAGAGAGAGGGAGGGAAAGAGAGAGAGAGAGAGGAGGAGAACAAATATCTACCTATAGTTTTAAAAGATTATTCGAAAAAGTCCTTTGGCTTTTCATATTTAATTTGTCACCATCAGTTCGACAAGCAAATATGTCTAAATACAAAAATACATCTTCGGCTCCGGACAATAAACAATTACCCCTGACAAACTACCCCTAGGACAACATCTCCGGACTACTGCCCTACTAGGACAATTACCCTACAACTATATCATATCTGACAGCTTTCCCCTCAAACGTTTATGCTTTGGGATCGGCCCCTAAATAAAATAAAAGTATCCCAGGTGAACTTTTAAAGAGTAACAATTGAAATTTCTGTTGAAATGTTGTACGGTGTCCGGTGGTGATATCCCGGATGAAGTCATAATGTTACAGATCGTTCAGTAGACAATTGGGAAATCTTCTTTTTTACTTAACATGCTTATCCGAATTATGCCCTATGAAATGTATAATGTGTAGTCTTATTTAAAAAGGGATAGGGTAAACGATAAGTTTTCATGGTACACGCAAAAAACTGAGGTGCTAAATGTTGGGTGCTGAGTGAGATTCTGCACTTGAAGTGCCAAAATCAGCACTTGAAGTGCCAAAATCAGCACTTGACGGGTTAACTTTAACAAGGAAACCGAAACGTGCTGAAAACGAGTGCTATAATATGCAGCACTTAACATGAGTGCTGACTGCATAACCTGATCTGATTGGTCGGTTAGTATAATAGCTGTTACCTTGTGAATATTTGTTTTTGAATCAAATTCAGCTAAGAGATTCTTACATTCTTCATTCTCCAGGTCAATACCCAAGGCCTCAAAAGTCTGAATAACTTTGCTCCTTAAACTGTCAACAACATCAGTATTCAAAGCTGTTGCAGCAGATAACACTCTGTTTGTCATAGCATGGGTCATGTTGGTGTTTGATAAAAGAGAACCAATGAAAAATGCAGCTGGTCTCACTATGAACATGACAGACAATGAAAGCGGACAAAATATACAGTTCCTCAGGTAGACAAAGGAACATCCCTTGACTGCTATTATGTAAAATGTGTAGAACAGGTGAATATGCATGTGACACCTGTTCTACACATTTTTACATAATAGCAGTGAAGGGATGTTCCTTTGTCTACCTAAGGAACTGTATATTTTGTCCGCTTTCATTGTCTGTCATATTCATAGTGTCTTGTACTGTCATTATGCATTGCTCCATCTTGTTCTTGTAGTAGGGCCTATCCTATCATCATCATCATCAAATGCATCATCTGCTGCAGGATTATGCACTTCACCAACAGCAACACCCAAATCAGCATCAACTAGACCCTCCATACCCTGTACAACTTCAGGTTCAGGTTCTTCTTGTGGATGTTGGTTTAATAAATGTTTCCTGTAAGAGTTGAAAGTGGTAAATGACGAAGGACATCCACCTTGACCACATACCAAATGTAGATGGGGCATGTCAAACAACGCATGAGTTAGCACTTGCACCCGGGCTACTTTGCTAGCACCCAAAGGAGCAAACTTTGGCAC